>JAMKQA010051469.1:0-25883 GCA_024699735.1 Posidonia australis | reverse complement strand
ATCACAAGCAGATGCACAGAAAGCCAACCACAACCTCACACAACCAAGAAACAACAGATTACCCATTAATAAACCATTATACACAATATTGCAAATAATTACATGGTTTATAATAAAAATGGATAATCAGACCCAGATGTCACATACCAACTCGTGCATCAGCTTCCTTTCTTCTCTTCCATTCCTTTCTCTCCACGCTCCCCCTCTACCCACTCCTGCCTCCCTCTCTTTATCTCCGCCACCACTCGCTTGGCGCCGGCCATCCATCCCGTTGGAAGGGACGGGGAGGCACGGGCCTCGTCGCTGGTGGTACGGGTGGAAGAAGAGGAAGAAGAAGACGGGGAAAGAGGTGGAAGGGCATGGCTCGTGAGAGAGAGAAAAAGGGGAAAGGAGAAAAAGAAGGAGAGAAAAATGAAGAAAAGACAGGCACGCCAACCGAGACAACTGTGCATCCTCATACCGGACCCCACATTGGTCTCAGATCACAAACAGGCACACAGACAACCAACCACAAGCTCACACAAACAAGAAACAACAGATTATCCATTAATAAACTATTTAAGCAATATCACAATTAATTACATGGTTTACAAATAAAAATGTATAATCAGGCCCAAATGTCACATCTTCACTTATATATGAATAAAATAACAAAGAATGTTATTGTGAAACTTTTGTAATTTATAAACAAAATGTTAGAATACATAAGTAAATAGTAAATAAATGTTTTTTAGTATCAATAGATTATTCACCAACACATCTATGTACTACAAAAATTGGTTAGCAATGACCCTCCACTTCACAACTCAAATATTTTTTTCAATTGGCATAAGTCGATATCATTACACCAATACTTTTGGTTAACAATGGCCTAACTCAATTTCGATGTTTCTCTAACATGTATTTTGGACACATCTCAATTTACCTTCACAATATGAAATAAGAAAAATATAAAATACATCTCTAAATGTATCCTTACAGTACAAGATTCATTTCTCAATTTGGTATAAACTTCATGTTACCTTATCACATGATGTATGGAGTTTGGTGCTTGAACCACGTAATGATCAAGTAGAAAAGTATTTTTATGTTGTTGCTTCACCAACAATTTTTTTTGATTATCCATTTCAAGCTCTTCCATCTAAAATAAACATTACACAATACAATTTTAGTTTTTATAAATGACGAAATAGGAAGTAAAAAGAATGTTCTCCTTTTTCTTCTTCTTCCTCTCCCTCCCTCCCTATAACTCATAAGAATAAGGATAGTCAAATAGGGTACAAAATATAAGAGAGAAAAAACTAACTAATTGGTTGTGAGAGGGAAATTTGAAAATTTTACGGTTAACAAATGAAAGGCTAGAATTATACATAAGTGAACAGTAAATAAATTATGTTTAGTGTCAATAAATCATACACCAACACATCTATGCACTACAAGAAAAAGGTCAACAATGACCCTTAACTTCATAACTCAAATATTTTTTCAATTGGCATAAGACAATATCAATACACCAATATTCTTTGTTAATAATGACCCTCACAATACGAAATAAGAAAAATATAAAATACATCTCTCAATCTATCCTTATAGTACAAATATCATATATCAAATTGATATAAACTTTGTGTTACCTTATCACATGATGCATGAGCTTGAATAACATAGTGATCAAGTAGGAAAGTATTTTTACGTTGTTATTTCACTAATATCCCATAGATTTCCATCTAAAATAAAATTTATAGAATACATTTTTTTTAATTTTTGGTAAATGACGAAAATAGGAAGTATAAAGAAGAGCAACAACCACAATATTAAAACTAACAAAAAAAAAGGTATATCTCTTTAGTTTTTCTTTTCTTTTCCGTTTCCTTCTTCTTCTTTGTTTCACTCTTCTTCTCCTCTCCCTCTCCCTCTCCCTCCTTCTAACTCAAATGTAAAAACAGTACGACAGAAAAATAGGGTTAAAAAAGGTAAGAGAAGAAAAAATTAATTAATTTGTTATATAGGCAAATTTGAAAATTTTAAAATTTAACCTTTAAAAAGAAAGTAAAGATTGCATTTAAAATTTACCAAAAAAAGAAGATTGATAACTAAAAATTCTGAAATGAAAAAAAGAAAAAGAAAAAGAAAAATACATGGAAGCAAAGAAGACACTCTTATTGCCTTTCCTTATTTTGTGGAAAATCAATGTATCTTTATTTAGTAAGATAGTAAATAAAATAACATAAGATAAGCTAATAAGATATTAAGTGGTAAGATATTTGAAATTGTCTAACATAAGCTATGTACATCCTCAACTCTTCGCGCCCGCGGCTCGCCCAAGAAGCAGAACCAGAACCAGAACTCGAACGCCGATGGAGGAGAAACGGGAGCCACCGTCGTTCTGCAAGGTCATGCTCCCCGATTTCTTCCACAATCTGGTAACCCCTCCACCTTCCTCCACACCACCACTTCTTCCCAGCCTTCCTTTCCTGCACTTGATAACCCTTCTTCTTCTTCTTCTTCTTCTTCTTCTTCTACCGTGGCAGCCAATACCTCTCGCATTCGTCAGGAATATTGGCGGGGACCTGGACCACGGAGTCGTCGTCCTCCTCAGGACTTGGAGAGGCGGATCCTGGAGCGTGGAGGTGAGGAGGGACGGCGACCGCTTGTGCCTGCGGGACGGCTGGGGCCGGTTCTTGGAGGACCACTCGGTTAGGTTTGGGGACTTCCTGGTTTTCACGTATTCGGGTGGGTTGGAGATTGGGGTTCGGGTTTTCGGCAGGCATGGGTGTGAAAAGGTGGGATCCTTGGGTATGGAGTGCTCTCATGGTTCTACAAGAAACAGAGGTATGCCGTAAAGCCCCCCTTTTTTGCGTTATGTATAGTCCTTTGCTTGTTGTCTAGTTCTCAAAGATGTGCATTTGGTTGTAGGTGGGTCTTATGTGTCTGAATCGACACCGGTTGTGAGAAAAACGGCACCGGAAGGGGTATGCTTTGATTACGTCTATGTTTTTTTTTCGAACATATTCGTTTGTTACAAATAACTTGTTTTTGGATTATATATTATTGGAGATTTACTTGGTCTTGCGAACTATTGGTTCTTTCTGTTTGCTTTTTGATTAGATTTATTTGCCTGTATTTCTGGAGAGTGAAACCTTGATGGAGTTTTGGGGTCCACATATTGAGGTTTCTCTTGCTTATTTGTTTCTTCATTACGCTCCAGATTCATGATTCATTTTTTAATATTTTCTCCTTAATTCCATCCAATATCTTCCTAGGTAGTTGAAGTGTTGATTTCTCTACTTTTTTTATTAGCTCATAGTTCTTTTCATCATCATTTAACATCTTGCAAGTGCATTTCTATTTCATGAGCACGCTCGAAGTATGGGCTATGCACATTTTTTTGCCTATCATGTCATCCCATTGTAATGCTTGCATTACAGGCATATTGTTTTTCAATCCTCCTTCCCCTAAAGTGAGTTTATTGACTAATATTTTTAAACTTGTTTCTGTCAAAATGTATTTCTTAGAAATTTGTTGCAGAACAAATGCATCCTTTCTTATTGACTATTTCTCTATAGGTTTTATGTCTAGGATTGGTGTCTAAACTTGGTACAGTAGCCCCTCCAGTTTTTAGTAGAACACTTTTGGTTGGGCATTTATATGAATTTTTGAGATCAAGCTCCTAGTTTGATATGTACTCTGCCATTTGCAGTGTGGTCTGTGGCATTACCAAGAAGGGTCATAACATTTATTGCATTAGTTGGCTCTTAACTCTTAAGAATTTATATCAACAAAGCTATGAGAAAGTTGCAACTTGCATTTTATAAAAAAGTCTTTTTTCCAGCTCCAACAATATTTATGTTAAGCTACAATATCCAATGAAAGCAATTTCAACACTTCAAATGGGTGAATGCTGAATAGTAGCTTAACCAGGTGAATCTTATTGTTTTTGAAAATTTATTCCATATTTTTATTGATTATATTCAATATATAATCTATATCGATTAATTATATTGCAATATTTTGATATACAAAAAAATATGTTAATATATGGATGTTTTCTGATTGATGTCATTTTGGAATGTTCTTTGTTGGATTTGAATACAGATCCACCTAAAGAAACATGAAATCGAATTCTATATTGGATTTTGAACTATTATTGACACCCCTAGTGGCAACTTGGTGGCCTGGAAGATTATGAAGCAAGTTTATTGCTGAGGCATGGTACAGAGCCATGACCCACATGACCTGTGAACTGATGTGGTTGAAGTCCCTATTAGATCTTCTTTGCGTGGACGAAACTCCCTGACTATGCATTGTAACAATTCAGCAGATTTCTTCATTGCTAGCAGCCCAGTAACTTTTCCTAGCTGTACCATATGCAAGAGATTAAAGGCCATGAACAATGAAATCTTTTTTCACTCCAATCTTAATTTCTACAACACCAATATGCTGGTTTATGCTTTTGAAAGATGAACTATTTGTCGCTAAATGCCAAAAGAAAAATCTTCCAACATTGAGGCATCCCAACTTATCACACCATTGTCAAAAGTGCAACACATCTTGATTCATTTGAGTGCATTTCACCGTTGTATCCTCTCTAGGGCTATAACTGTCTATCCTTGTCTTTGTCTACAACTTGCCATCCTCCCTTCATAGGTTTAGTGCCAATTAGATTGCATCCAAATAGATGGTTGGCATCAAAGAAAAGTAGACAAAACAACTTATTGACCCCACTCACACCATTAAAATCTCCCTTCGTGCCGCTCACTTTATCCAAAGCCTTCAGCACAATGTCGTCTAGGACTCCCATCCTTCAATGAAGTCAAATATGCATCACCTATTCCTGTCTGTTCTACAGAGCTCCCCCAAGCCATCCTTCCTTGGCAACAGTGGAATGGTTAGTGCTATCAAACAACACTGGAAGTGTGAACCACCTGCAATTAACAACTCAAGGCATGATGTCTTGGACAAATATAGATCCAGAAAATTATTGGATCCCCAAGACGTCACTGGTTAATGACATAATTGCAAACAAAGAAAGAACATCATGTTTTGACTATTGAGGAGTCCAACACCGTAATTGATGGTCATTATTATGGTTTCAACTTATTTGGGATCTACAAGTATAATTGAAGTCATGGATGTTAATATAATTGCTTACAATAGATATCTATACTATATGATGAATAATCATGTTCAAATGGGTAAGGCATCCCTTCTAGCCCTTCTAGATTTAGATTTAACTAGCATGATTAACATGAGAGAAAAAAAATTGAATAACCATCTCGAGGTTGCACATAAGTTGTTGCACTCTTGTTATTTACCATTTTAATCATTTGCCTCCTTTAATAACATGACTCCAATTTTCTTCCATTTGAAATTTCTTTACCCATTGTTCATTCACTAGAAGCACTTTTTGGTGATTTGCTTAACCTCTTAAAAGATCACTATTCCGGATTTGCTGATTATTTATTCCCAGAACAGTGGCCACCATTTCTTGTTTGTTTAATTAACTGTCTGAGTGGCAGGAAATGTCTTGCGTTTTATGCATAAACTATATTCACTGCTCACCAAAATTTGATGTGCTTTGCACATATTACTTTGCACATATTACTTGATTTACAGCTTGTGCCAGAAACAGAATGTCATATGGGTGAGGAAAGCTCTGTAGAGATACATGATGCTAATTCATGTGAAACAAATGGTACTTCTAAAAATGAGAATGAACTTGAATGTACTCGTACAACCATAGGAAGTGAAAAGAAGCTATTGGGGAGGCGATTTTCACTTCGTCTTGCTGTTCGCTCAGATTTCAATAAGATAATGACTGCCACTTGTGAGACAAAGAAAAATTGCAATGAAAAAATGAAACATGATGGAGATCTTACAGCCATGCATGGTGGCAAGAGAAGTATAGTAGGGAAACATACAAAGATCTCTAAAAATGAGAGATTAGAACCTCATGAAAACCAGCTAGTAGCCCAAAAAGGTATCAGACCTCAACAATCTAGGAGAGAGAGAAAAACAGAAGATGAAGAATGTATGATGATCTCTGAAAACCCAAGCTCTAAACCTCTTAAAAATACTAAAGACCAAGATTTCATTGGCAAGCCAAGGCGTTCTCTTCGGCTTCAATTGCTTCAATCTGATGGCATTCAGATTTTACAGTTAAATCAACAACTAGACATGGATACTAGCAAAAAACAGTGCACAAGTAGACCTTCAATTGGTCCTCAAATTTTAGATACCATGTCGAATCCACTTTACTGTGAAGATAACTTGGAAGCTTTGCCTGCTAAAATTGGTGATGAAAACCTGCCAGTAGCCAAGGATGAGGTCAGACCTCAATCAAGGAGCGAAAGGAAACCAGTTGGTGGAGAATGTATTGTGATCTTGGAAAATCCAAACCCAGAACTTCATGAAATTCCCAAAAATGAGGATTTCATTGCTGAACGAAGGCATTTCCTTGACTTCAACTTAACACAAGTTGATAAATTTGAATATTCACTGCTAAATCAGAGTCAACAAATTAACACCAGTAAGAAAGAATGCATGGCCAAATCTTCTTCTGTTGAACTTGGATTTTTAGATGCCATTTCAAATTCATTTCACCATCAGGATGGTGATCTGAAATTGTTGCCTATTGGAATAGACCATGAAAAGCTGTGTATGGCCAAGAAAAAGATCAGATCTGAGCTATTTACTTGTCTTCATGAAGATAAACTTACTGATCCTTTGGTGCTTCAGTCAACTGAAGAAGGTGAGTCATACTGTCATTGGTACTAGTATGAGAAAGAAGGTATGTCAAATGATAATGAAAATTTAAAAAATTTCAATTGACCAATTATCTCCAAAAGTGTGCTATAACTTGTCAAAAAGTATCCATACTATACTTAAAACTTTTCGCGATCAGAGTAAATTCTTGCTTCATAAATTCTGAAAAGAAATCTCTCTATGAAGTCTCAGAAGCAAAGAAACTTTCTTTATACAAAATTACAAATAACTAGAATCTAATCTTAAATTCTGAGTATGGAGACACCAAGAAATATAATAATGTTTCTTGTTGATTCCACACGTGTTTGGTCTGCATTGAACTGTTTTAGTTTTGCCAAATTCCTTTTCATTTTCCAGTGGTTATTTAAACCAAGCTAAATCCATGTCAATTCTAACCAGGTCTTGAAGTGAATCAATTATCAACTTTTTCAAACAGTGCTGTGAACATCTGTTGCAGTCCAAGGATAAATGATGCACCCACTGAGCCAGGGAGTTCTTTGTTTGTAGAGATTTCTCATGAAGTTCAGCATGATACTCCAGGAAGTAGTCAATGTCCACAATCCACAATCTTGACAATGGATTATTGTTCACAAAATGAAACAGATCAGAGTAATCAAATGCAAGCAGATCACCCTTCAGAAACAAATGCAGCTAGACTACCCTTCAATTCTAGTAGCTTTAATGATGATCATAATGTAGCTATTTCTTGTGAAACTTCCTCCCATTCTTTGAAAGGAATGATTCAGAATGATAGACCGGAAGCAGCAGAGAAAAAACATGACCTACAACATCAATGGCATATTAAGTCAGATAATAGAAGACCAGAGGTACTTTTTGGTGTTTCACATCACTTGACAGGTAAGGATCAGCCCTTTCATTGTTCATGTAAGTTTGCAGAAAACTTTGTTAGTTCTGAAAGTCATTTTATTCAATTATATCTAGAGACTATTTTCAATATTCCTTAAGATTGCTTTGTTCTTTCTTTTCTTTGAAATTGCTGCTGAGAAAGCAGACCGAGTCACACATGAGTATTCCTTAAGATTGATTTGTTCTTTCTTTTGTTTGAAATTGCTGCAGAGAAAACAGACCAAGCCACTCATGAGTATGTTCCATCGACAGACATGCAGTCTTGTATGGGACAAATGACTGGAGAGATTTCCACTGTTGGGAAGAGCACATATAACAAGGTTTTTGTGTCAAAAAGAAAACCTGTGACAAATGAAGAAAAAGAAAGGGCCTTTCAAATGGCAAGAGAATTCAAGTCAAAAAATCCTTTCTTCACCATAGTAATGAAGCCTACTCACGTATACCGAGGATTTTACATGGTGAGTCCTGCTATTTCCCTGAAAGGATTCTTGAAAGATGCTTAGTCATGTAAATTCTGCTACTGCACTGAAATGATTACTGAAAAATACACAGCAGTCACACATAATCATTGCCTTGTCTGTTGTCCTGAACTTTCTAGAATAGTTAGTCCTGATTGGTGACAATTTTTATGGAACTTTGGGTGTTGCACTTCTATTATTTTGCAGTCCTTTCACAGTTGTTTTTATTATTATAGTCAAATAGTTGTGACTAGAAGTGCTTTGCAGTTTATGCATAAATGTTGTAAGGTTCACAATTGATTTTACCGTTGGGTTTTTTTGGGACAGTTTGTACATTTTACAATGTTTCTTGTGTTTCATCCTTCATTGTTAAAAACGTTTTCCTTTCTCTGCATAATAGGTATACTTATGTAATTTTACTCATGTGATTACATAACTTCACTTGTTTTCTGCTAGCATCTCTGTATCCAGAATGCCTTTGCACTGTTTTATATCATTGCCTCCCTTTGACTCAGTGTTGTTGTAGATTGACGCTTGAAGCATACTTTTACCAAAACTAAAGATCCTAGAATGATTTTAATTCACAAGTGTCCTGAAAGCACACCTGACAAAAAAATCCTTCATGATCACAGAATACCTCTTAAATAATATTCATTCTAATCGGCATGCAGACGATTCCAGTCTCTTTTGCCAAAGTCTATCTCTCTAAGAAGCAGCGGGATATTATTCTTGAAGCATCACAAAGCTGGCATGTTAGATGTATCTACAGGAAGAATTATGTAGCACTAAGTAAAGGGTGGTCAACTTTTGTATGGGGAAATAATTTGGAGGAAGGAGACGTCTGTATATTTGAACTTGTTAAGAGCAGCAAGTTCACCTTTAAAGTACATATATATCGAGTTGTTGAAGAAGTCGTGCCGCTTTGCAGGTCTTGTGAACAAGAAACTTGAAGGATACATCATAGAATAATTTCAAACAAGGTGATAAATATTCTTCTAATTCTAAAATTTCTTCTAATGCTAAAAAGTTACAAGACCTAAGGTTTGACTGCTAAAGTTTGCCATCATAGATACAGGAGCTTGAAAGAAAGATCATGCAGTGGGAATCAGTAACAATATTCTCTTTTATGGAGAAGAACTGATCCTAGGAGCTTGAAGAATTGATCCTAAGGTTTGACTGCTAAAGTTTGCCATTACAGATACAGGAGCTTGAAGAATTGATCCTAAGAGCATTACACATATCACATATGTTAGTTCTTACTTCCTAATATCAAACAAAATATTTTGTTTATCAAGTTCATATGTTTGATTCAAGTAACTTACTGAACCAGCTTTTTAAGTCTTGTACATGTATTTTCTCACTTTGTAAGTCTAGATTACATATTTTAGCACCTCAAATCAAAGCCACAACAAAATGTCAAAGCTATACTGTAAATAATACAATGCTGGAATAGAATCTATGTTTGTGTTACTGTTGGCCTTTTATTTCTTATGCTTACCGTACCTAGGCAAAGATTTCATTCATCTGAAATTCTGAAATGAAATTCTCAATGAACTGGTACAGTGGTAAGTCACTAAGTTGTCCGTAACATATGTTAGTGTTTAGCTAAGAGCAGGATATGGAGTTCGACATGTCAAAATAGAAAGAAAGGGAGCGATTCGGCTGTGAATGGTCTGCCCTCTTAAGGATCATCCAGCCCTATATATGTGTATTCAATGCTCACTATTACACAGAAATGTACAATTAGTAATGGCCCTTAAATTATGCTTTACAGTAATGGCAATAGAAAATAGGAAACCACCCTGTATATACAATCCTGCTCAAACTATCCTAAAATCGGGATCCGAACATGGAAACTGAAAATAAATCTTGTTCAGAACATTATTCTAATCTAGGAATCCAAACATGGAAACCCTATTATTTCTGTCACTACCCTTCAAATTGATGTTTGAGAATTGCACATCATCAATTTGTTTACTAGAAAGGAATGACAATCTAAGGAAAATGATTTTGTGAAAATATCAGCAACCTAGTCTCTTGAAGGTAAATAAGGAAGAGTAATGGTATGTCGATCCATTGCGGCTTTGATATAGTGACAATTTAATTCAATATGTTTGGTATACTTATAGAAGATTAGATTCTCTGTAGTTTTTATAATAGTTAGTTGTGTTATCAGCATGCAGAAGAGTTAGTTACTTAGAGAAGATTAGATCCGAATTGAAAGGGGAAATCGTAATTCAGCAAGCAACCCACGAAGCCATGTGATCTCTGAACATGCTGTGGAAATTGCACGGTACCCTATTTTGCATTTCCATGAAATTAGACAATTCCCTAAGAAAACACACCCACCAGTAATTGATCACCTTGTGTTGGGACAGCCTCCTTGATTAGCATCAGCAAGGTCAGGTAATTGGAGAACTAATTGGAAAGAATAGTCGTTTGTAGCTACTTGATCTAGTGGTGAAGTCTTTTTGTAGTTATACGAGAGGTTAAAAACCATTTTCAAAAAAATTGGAAAGAATAGTCCATCACGAGGAGTTTCAGGTTGATTTCCATTGGAGTAGCTAAAGTTGTGGAATTCTGCTAGTGAGCAAGATAAAACCACGTCTTGTAAGTATTTGTATTGATGGAGATGGATTCCATGACATGTACTGTAACATCCGTAAAATTCATTTTGTAATTATTTATATTTTATGAATTTTATTTCTGAACCGGTGTTACTGTCCCAAGGCTTGTTATGTGGTTCTGTACTTTTGGACTTAGACCTCGTGGACTGGCTTCTGTTTCCGTGTCCTTGTGCTTGGTTTGCCATTGTGCATTGTAACACTGTACGTGTGGGGCCTGGGTGTGGGTCTGCTTGGGGCCCAGGTGTGGGGTCCACGTGGGGCCTGCATTCGTGGGCCGTTGGTTGTGGCTGGTGGTTGGGCGAAGTAGTTGGTTGCTTATGCAGTGTGTCGGTGGTTGAGATGTGTAGGAGAGCACGTTTCCAGCTATTGCGGGTGCAGGCTTTATAAGCCGCACCGCACTCCTCCGCCGCTCATCGCTGTCTTCTCCTTCTTTCTTCTTCTTTCCTTCTCCTCCCCGGCGCACACTTCTCCTTCCCCACCCTTTTTCCCTTCCTCCCCACTCCTCCTTTTCCACCCCTTCTCCTTTCCCCCCTTCTCCTTCCACTCATCTCCCCTGTTTTCTCCCCTTGTTACGCACCGAGCGAGAGAGCGAGAGAGAGAGAGAGAGAGAGAGAGAGAGAGAGAGAGAGAGAGAGAGAAGTGGAAAGGCTGCGGTGGTTTGTGTGGTGCGTGGAGCTTGGGAGGAGTGTCCTTGAGGCTGTGGCCGTCGGAGTTCGTCGGAGTCGACCAGAGAATTGCCGGAGCGCATTCTCAGGTACGCATCTTCACCTTATGTAATAGAGAGCATGAAATTGGTAGAAAATGCTAGGATTGCAATGGAATCTAGGTAAATTTACTTTCCTAGAAATTATTGTAATTTTATGAGAATTGATGGCAAATTTTTTGGCATTTATGATGGCTGGTGCGTTTTGGGTCCTTTTGACCTTTCTGCCTTTTCGATTTTATATTTTGATGCATGATAAATGGATTTTAGTTTTATTTGTTGGGATTTGGAGTAGACTCAAGAGTCTATATCCCATGTTTTATGTAAGATTTTTGGTATTTGTTTAGGGGGTCCGATCGGAGGTCCCAATTGGGGCGATTTTGGACTGTAGGGTTTTGGGCCATTTTCTAGGATCGCAGAATTCGACATACCAAATTGAAAACAACATACTGAATCAGTGAATTTCGGTATACCGATTTCGTTTGTTATACTATTTTTCTGTCAGTTTGGTCCTCTAGATGATTCGACTTGCCGAATCAATCCTGTCGACCGAATCAGTAGATTTCGGCATGCCGAATCAGGGCCCAAATGAATTTATAAAATGCGTTTTCGAGGGCTTTCTGGATTGCCGTGTTTTGTCCCATTGAGATGGGATTGTGGGCCGTCAGCAGTGGTCCCCTGGGACACTTGACGCGTCGCTTTGCCAAGGTTTTGGAAGAATTTTCAAAGATATGAAAATGGTTTGGAAAATGGATTTCAAGGAAATAGTTGGCCTAGTTTGGAAAATGTTTTCCTGGTTTTCTGTGTGCGGGCTGAGACAATATGGAACCGTGTCGTCGGGACTAGGAAATGTGATGACATTCTCGGGGGATCGGGCGTGACTCCCTGGTTGAGGTCGGGGGTCAAGACACCTGAGGCTGAGGGGCGTTGGGTCCTAGAGGTATGAGACTCCTTGACTATCATCTCGAGGCTAGGGTTGTGGTCCGTGGATTGAGGTGTATTGTGGCATGACAGGGAGGAATGATACTCCTGCTGTCGTTATGAGCACTGAGGCTCGGGTGTGGAGGTATGATACTCCCTCCTGAGCACCTTGTGTAGAGGACGCCGTGAGGAGGCATACCCTATGGTGGTCAGTGTGGGTGGGACATGTGCCCCGTAGTTGGTAGTGACTTGAGAGACAGGACAACCTTCCCAAGGAGGGGTTGGCTTTGTGAGGGTTCTCTAGGTGAGAGAATCGCGAGACGGTGGTTGGCTCCTACACAGGGTGGCACACTGTGGTCGCTACTCGGTGGACTGCGTGTGGCCAGAGTTAGGTTGCTTGGCGCCGGGCTTCCTAACTAACCGTGTGTGGTTTTGGCCATTGAGGGCCTTTGCTTGTGGCTTTGGACTAGTAGAGCTCTAGTTGTGGTTTTGGCCGGTGTGGGTCTGGTTTGTGAGGTTTTGAGAAATAGTTTGCTAAATGAATTTAAAAAGAAAAGCTGATTATAGTTTTGTTTTCCGCGGTTTTCGTGTGGTGCGTATTGGGTGAATTTTGTCACTCATACGTTTTTCCTAGTGTTTTTGGTTTGCAGATGCAGGCATGCTGAGAGTTAGTGTAGTGCATATAGTCTGGAGTCTCCTAGCCGCACACACAGGTTCCTGGTAGTTAGATATTTACTGTTTGGGTTTAATTTTTATGTAATTTAATTGTTTTAAATTATTGTGGAAAATATAAGACGTGATATGTACCCTGAATCTCCACACCTAGAAACTAATTGAGCAGCCCAAGATCAATCATTTGAAAAGATTGTTGTAGAAACTAATTAAGTTATTATGATATCATCAACATAAATAGTCAACATACCAACTTGATCAGAGGATCGTTGTAGAAAAATAAAGAAATCATGGTTGCTTTGTTGAAATCCAGTAGCTATAATTGTTCTCAACTTGGTAAATCATGCCTGAGGAGCCTATTTAAGCCCGTATAATGAATATTTCAGCATGCACACCAAGTCTGGAGAATGAATATGTAATCCTAGAGGAGGCTTTATAAATACTTCCTCATGTAACTCCCCATGGAGGAAAGTATTTTTTACATCCATTTAACAAATTGGCCATGAAAAGAGGTAGCAAGAGCAACAAGAGTGTGCATAGTAGTTGTGGATATGGACCTTTGGAGGTCTGTTTTGCGCTCTTCTGCTCATTAGACTGCTACACTTTATGTACGTTGGTGTCAATTGTGATTGCCATTCTTAGTTGACTTGATATTGGCCTTCGAGATGCCTTGGGGAAATTTGTAGATGTGGTGGGTCCTTTATTTCTTCAAAACAAAGCCGGCATTGATTTAAGGTTTATGTGTATGTGAACTTATTCTTCTTTCTTTCATTCAAAACAAAATGAGTAAATCAAATGAAAAATGGATTAGTGAGTGTAGCATCATAATCAAATTAAGAATAAATATAAAAAAAATGAATAATATGAAATAATAAGTACTCGAGGATTGACCCTCGATTTATTTTAATATAATAAGATTACTACATATGTATGAGAAAATTAACAATCAAAATGATATTAAAAAGAACTCACTTCACAAATGATGTGGATGGAAGAAATTGGGTGAGAGTGATATGTCAGAGAAGATAGGTACGAAGACAGAGGATCAACGTGTATTGCATTCTCTTTGGCACAAGGTGACTCACTCTTTAGACTTTTTTTTCTAACTCAAAATGTATGAATTCTTAAAATTTCGTCCTCACCTTACCTCTCCCTCAAAAGTTGAGGTGTTTAGGTATTTATAGAGGTGAGGAATAACTCAAGAATAAAAACATGGCCAAAACTGACAACAAAGTCTAGTAGTAACAACCATTGTTGCCTATAAGGTGTTAGATGCATATAAACATGCTTTTAATGTTATACTCTATAACATACAATGTGTAATACAACACACACAGTTGACAAATCAATTATTGCCATTAATGATAGAATCTTTTGTTAACAAAAATCGACGAAGGCAAATAAATGTTGTTGGACTCACAGGATTTACCGAAATAGGAATAGATTCAAATTTGAAAATTTTCCAAAAAAGATAAAATGGAAAGTTGGTTGTGCGTAGGAGGCCATAGTTGCTAGGTGTTGGACGTAGAAGGATATGTGCCTAGCATTAGACGTTATGGACAGTATGTCCAACGAAAAAGGATCAAACTTTTCAAATTTGTACTAGGGGATATAAGGAGCATTCTTATTAAATTTTATCTAATTTGGAGGCTGTTTGAATGCTTTGCTGGAAGGATCTTTTAGAGGTATTGTTGGACATAGAAGGTGTAGCATCTTACGCTTGGAAATTAATACTCCTACATTCAAAGTCCAAATGATTTCAAACTCTTAGATATTGAAATTTAGGATGTAAGAAATTTTCTTATAAAATTTCATCAAATTTGGACATAATTTGAGTACTTTGCTATAGCAATCTTTCGAAGGTATCAACTAGAAGTATTGGACATAGGGATCATTGCATCTTACATTGGACACACGACGTCTAACATGCACTTGGTCCAAATAAGATGAAACTTTTCAAAATTGAAGTATAAGATGTGAGGAAACTACATGTAAAATTTCAATAAATTTGAATATTGTTTGAGTGTTTTGCTACAGCGATCTTTCCAAGATATCCAGGGAGATAAAATGGGTATTTTGTGAGATAGATATGAAATGACAAAAATACCTTTATAGTCATGAAGGCTCAGAAAGAGGTCTAATAGTGCAATTGGACGTGTTTGAGTTTCAAGGGTGAATGAGACTGGAATAATCTTAATGGCGGATCTAAAGTTGATCGAAACCTAGAGTCTTCTAATAGATGTCAAAATGGGATATCTCTAGCAATCAACTTAACCATGGGTGCAAATGTGTCAAGATATTCAATGCCATACTCTTGCTTGTTACCAAGCGTAACAAGTCTCACTTTATACCATTCAAGAGAACCATCTGGTTAAGCTTGACAGTATAAACCCATTTATAACCAATTGATTTTATCCTAGGAGGACAAGGATGATCAAAAATAGTTGGATATGAGATATAATCTACCACCAAGAAAATAACCCAATCGGATATGAGACTAGTGCTACCACTAGGGAGAAAATGTGAAGCCTGCCTTGATGACTGTGTTCAAAGGTGACAAGCGATAATTGGCATGGTGCAATGATGGTATGCAAAGGACTAGCAAAAGTAATAAGAAAAAGAAGTGGTTTTGCTGAGGACTAGCTTGAGATAAAATAGGAAGACAGTGGATCAGAAGGGAATAGAGGTAGTTAGGTTCGAAAGAATGAGTGAAGTGTGATGTGATAGGTGAAGTGGTAATATTCTGACATTCTCACATGATGAAATGATGTAACCTAAATGTACGTGGCTCTAGATAGTAAGTTTTCTTCTTCATTGTCTATTTTAATTTATAAATTGTGAAGGCTTTGGAATTTATCTCACTATCTAAAGTTGATTGACACATGAATGATGTAATTTGTCACGGTCAAGTGTTCTTATTCATAAGATGCAGTAGGCATCTTTGGAAGAGGACCATTGTCCCGTGACACGATCTCAAGTGAATGAGAGATCGATGAATCTGATAGGTCAGTTAATGGGAGTAATCTCTTCTCTTCTCAAGTTTCTTTCTCACCTCTTGGTTAGGTGTAACTATTTGTGTAACTTTGGCATTCAAGTTATGTGACTCTACAAGCTTTGGCTACACATGCACATAACCCTTCTGGAGGCATCTTTGAATACCTACATAGGTTAGTGAATATAAACAATGATATGGAAATGCTTAACGAGGGGTCGTTTCTAGATCCCCACTTCGACTCATAAGCGAATAGTAAATGATCATCCTAGTGGAGGGGTCAAAATGCAATGAAAATCACGAAAGTCCTAGGATTTCACATCCTTGACTAAACTTAATGCCAATTGCATGAGCTGATGTTGGTTGGGTGGATTTTATTGAATTTTTGGTTTTCTACTTTTTTTTGCTCTTGACTTTCTATTTTCTTTTTAAAATTTTGGATTTTTGTTTTGTAATTTTTTAGATTTTTGGTTTTACTTTTTTTAAAAAATTTTTAGTTTTGTGTTTTTGTGGATTTTTTTGTTTTCTATTTTTTTTTGGGATTTTTGGTTTTGTATTTCTTTGAATTTTTGGTTTTTAATTTTTTTTTTAAAATATCTTTTTGGTTTTGTATTTTCTTATTAAGAGAAAGGAGATGATGCATTGTATGCATGAATTCCGAGATGTCTTCCACTAAACTAGATTGCACTCATTTTGTGATTGTCGAAATCCGTGTGTATTATATTTGTAGAGTACATCGACCCTTTGCTCAGATAACCACGAGGGATTGCTATCACATTTGTTATAGATAAGCTAAGCTCCCATGACTTCTTGCCCTTTGCCTAAAGTGTGTGGTGCAAACACAGAAGGTTATGAGTGCCATAACTCTTGGCTTTGGCTTATGATTTGGAGTCCTATGCCCTTGGTTGACCCTATCGCACTTCAATACCCCAAAGGCACATGAGTAGCTTTTTCCTTTTTTTTGTCTTTTCTCTTTTAATTTTTGACCCATGGACAACTATTTTGTTGTCTTTTTTTTCTTTTTCTCTTGGGTTATTTTAGTAGGTACTTACCTATCACTATTCATTAATGTTTACACTATGATAGTGCACCTACCAAGCGTTAGTAATCTCACCTTTGTTTAAATGCTTGATCAATTGATATTTATTATTGATAGATTAGAACACCTTTTATTCGTACACTCTCCTCTTTTATGTGCCTTCTAGGTTTGGTTTTGGACATTTATCTAATCATATTTTATGAAGATTTACGATAGGATAGCATGTCCGACTCAATGTATGTTACATGGGTTTAGAACATTCTTAAAGTATGCTTAGGCTTCGATCTAGGTTCCTCAACCCTTTGTGGAGTGTTTGTGAAAGTAAAACAAGGTTTAGGTCACCTTACTCACCTCAATTCCCTTGTGAAGTAGCATCTCCCTAGTGGTGTGATTTGGCTTTGGCACTCTACAGAAGTTTCTATGCTGATCAAAGGTAGTATTTCTTGAGTTGCATTACATTCCAAGGATACCTCGGATATGCATCGACCACCTCATAAAGGCCTTTCTAGCTTGGCTAAAACTTCTCTTCCCTTTTAGACCTATTGTAAGGCAACTGCTATAAAGTTTATTTTTAAATGGAGGAAAATGAAATTTTATTTACGTATTTTCAAGAGATGCCCCTAGCCTATATTAAATTGAAAATTCACTAGAGACAATCGAACATAGTGTTCTGCCCCTAGTATAATCTCCATTAGTAGAGACTTTAATCCTCTTTGGCTTCATCTTCTCAATATTTGCTTGGCTTGCATGTCTTTAGTCCTGCACACTCACAAGACTGGTCATATTCCTCTCTAAGGGAACCATGATAGTAGTCAATAGCTCTTGTGTTATTACATGACATAAGAATTATAGCTGGTGAAAGCCATGAGTTATTATCACTCGCATGATTGCCTCTTCTCTTCTCACATTTATTGAAAATAGAAAACAAATTAAAGGAAAGTTAAATAGAATTGGAAGAAGTTTATTTGCATTGATTAGAGAAATGTCCCTAATGTAGCCTCCATCAGTAGAGACTTCTGTTCTTTATGGTTGACCAATCATTTGTGACGATGAGTTCAACTTTGAGGATTTTGCTTCCAACTTTCTAACCTATGTCAAATGCATAGTCCATGCCTTGTTAATGAACATGGTGTTCTGTCCCTTTGCTTGATTAAATCTATCACAAAGCCACAAGTGGGTGATATTTTGACTCACTTTTCCCTTTCTTTGATCATGATTTCAACTCTAGAACTGGCTCCAGTTATAGTCCTAGCTCTGACATGTATTGTTGCATCAGTTTTGGCACATGCTCTAGTGTTTGCTTTAGCATTATCACTAGTATTGGTGCTTTCATTGGCATTGGTTCTAGCAGTAGCACTGGTATGGCCACTAGCATTGGCTTTGGCATTAGCTCTAGCATTGGTAGTAGCATTGGCTCTAGCATTAGTTCTAACATTGACTCTAGCATTGGCTCTGGTATTGGCATAGGTGCAAATTGCTCCTCTATATAGACTAGAATTGGCTTTGACTCAAATTCTATTGTTTTGTTTGCCTCTTCAAGACTCATGACTCCTAGTTCTGTCATTAGCTTGACCTTTGTGCTTGGTTTCTTCAAATGGTAATTCTTTGGAGAAGTTACATTGTTGTAGTTCACCTCCTTTTGCATCTGTTGATTTAGTTATCAGATTTTTGTTGTGGAGACTGTTACAATTTTAGTACTGAAGCAAATTGAAATTTCTCATTGGATGGTTGGACATACCTGTGGTAATGGTTGACCTTGTGATTGGTAGTGCTAATAGAAAATAGATTGTTGGTGTTGTTTTTGCCAACCTTGGAGAGTCATTCTAAGCATATCCAAGTTAATGAGGTTGTCTTCCACCAAATCATACACCAAGTCTCTCAAAACCCAACAATCATTACGGTTATGCCAATTTTTTTAATGATAAGGGCAATACTTGTTCATATCAGCATTAGGTGCATTTGGTCTTTATGGTGGTAGCTCAATCCCTTTTGTATCAAGCAAGGCTTCAAAGATATCTTGTAGGCTTTTTGAGAATGGAGGATAGTACTGTTTCCTTGGGCCTCTTTGATAGTTTTGTGTTGTAGGTGCATGATTGGAGTTGCTTCAATTATTGCTTTGATCATAATTTCCCTTGGCATCAATGTAACTTCCATTCCTCCTTTGATTCTGATAGGGAATGTCTTTAATCAGCTCCTCATTTAATCCTTGTGTTGGCTCTTCAATCTTGATAAATTCATGGATATCCTTCGCGACTGATGTTGCAACCTCATATAGTGCCGAGATGGATGGACAATAGGCATTATTGCGTCCTTTTTTCATTGATTGAGTGGTGTTTGCTATTAACATTTGGACCATTTGTCTTTGTAGAATGATCAATCCTAACTTAAAGGCCATTTCTCTCCACTGATTTGCATTAGTGAACCTACTTTCATTGAGTTTCATCATTTCCTTAGCCAAATCATGGAAAGTCGACTTTGGATTTATTCTGTGCTAACAGATTAATTGGTGAAGGTGGGTTATAGCCATTATGGTTTGGTTTGGTGGAGGTGGGTTGTGGTCATAATTCACTACACTATAGTTTACATTTTCCATATGGTCATCCACATCCTCTTCTTCATATAGTGAGCTGACCCCATGTTGACATCATATAATTCACTTGTGTATAGTGGTTTACATTTTCCATATTATATTAATCATAAATATTGTCTTCATTTTGCTCATCATACTCTTCATAGAAGGGGTTGACTTGCATCTAGCCCTCAAAGCTTCTATGTTCTAGTATATGGCTCCTTTATCTGTTTGTGTGTGGCAATGCATTCAATTGGGTATTCTGGAATTGTCCTTTAGAATAAGTCCATATTGCAGACTGTATGCATGTGCCATTGGTGAGGTTCTGCTCCTTCTGACATTGTTCATCATTTCAGAGATGGTGTTGGGTGGAAGGTTCTGCCCTACTTAGGGAGCTTGATTTGAATTAGTTTGGAGAAATTGAAAAATGACTTGATATGTTCTTGACTAGTAATGGGATGAAATATTCATGTAACACCCTAGTGCCACACCCTAATTTTTTTTTCCAACTTACCAACACCAATTTCTAAATCCAAGCACATTCACTAATAAGCAATATAATCAATAGAAATAATCTGAACAATATCTTACTTACTTAGAACTTTTGATGTGTAGTTGAGTGATTTCCTTATATGTGTCACATCCTACATTTTCCACAATAACTTAGAACAAATTAAATTACGAGAAAATTAAAGCTAAACAGAAGATATTAAACTATCAGGAACCTATGTGTGTGGCTACAAGACTACGATCTATATGCACTATGCTAAACCAACCGCATGTCTGCACTTGTAAACCATAACCACAAGGAAAACGCATGAGTGACAGAAGTCACCCAGTACACACCCCAAGAAAGCTGCGGAGAGCAAAATCATAATAAAATTTTCTTTTAAATTCATTTTGCAAACCAATTTTCTCAAAATCTCTTAAACTAGGCCCACACCAGCCAAAACCACAATTAGGAATCTACCAGCCTAAAACCACAATCAAAGGCCCACAATAATCAAAACCACACACAATGAGTCGGGAAGCCCGACGCTAGGCAACCAAACTCTGGCCTCAAGCAGTCCACCGAAGAGCAACCAACAGTGTCTGCACTGCCACGACGTGCCACTCTATGCAGGAGCTGTGTCGTCTCGCAATTCTCCCACCAGGAGAACCCTCACAAAGCCAACCCCTCCTTGGGAAGGCAGTCCTGTCTCTCAGGACGCTACCGGCTATGGGGCACGTGTCCCACCCGCATTGGCCATCATAGGATACGCCTCCTCACAACGTCCTCTACACACGGTGTTCAGGAGGGAGAGTCATACCTCCACACTTGATGACACCCGAGCCTCAGTACTCACAACAACAATAGGAGTATCATACCTCCCCGTCATGCCACAAGACACCTCAACCTGTTGACCACAACCCTAGCCTTGAGACGACAATCAAGGAGTCTCATACCTCTAGGACCTGACGTCCCTCAGCCTCAGGGATCTCGGCCCTAGACCTCGACCATGGAGTCGTGCCTGACCACCCAAGAATGTCGTCACATTCCTTGATCCCGACAACACGGTCCTACACTATCTCGAGCCACACACAAAAAACTAGGAGAACCATTTTCCAAAACGGGCCAGCCATTTCTTTGGAAATCATTTTCAAAACTATTTTATATTTTTGAAAAACTCTTCCAAACCTTGGCAAAACAGCACATCAGGTGTCCCAAGGGATCACCACTGACGACCCACAATCCCATCTCAACGGGATAAAACAAACCAACTTGGAAAACCCTCGGAAATCACATTTTATAAACATATTTGGGCCTTGATTCGGGATGCCGAAAAACGGGTTCGGTATGTCGAAAATCCCTGGTTCGGTAGACCGATTTGGATCGGTCTACTGAATTAGGTCAACGGTCAACACTCTGGCCAAAATTGGTATACCAAAATAGGTTCGGTTGATCGAAATCCACTGATTTGGTCAACCGTCTAAAATCAGACGACTAAACTTCGACCAGAGGAGCAAAATGACACTACGAAAAACTAGAAAACGGCCCAGACTCTACTGTTCAAAATCGTTTAACTGGGACCGACGATTGGACCCACAAAACCAACACGAAAAATCTCACATAAAACAAAAGATGTAGACCCTTGAGTCTACTTCAAAACCCAACAAAAAACCAAAAATCATTCACCATGCATCAAGATATAAAATCTCAAAGGCATAAGGGTCAAAATGACCCAAAACACAACCACCACATTAAACACTCATAAATGCCTCCTTAAATACTCATAAAATCACAATAAATTCTAAGAATGTAAATTTACCTAGATTTCATGCAATCCTATCAATTTATACCATTTTCATGCTTTCTAAACATGGGTTGGAGATGTGTACCCACAATGCGCGTTCCGACGATCCTCTGGCCGACTCCGGATACCACGATGCGTCCACGGCCACACCATGACCTCAGAGACGTGACTCCAGTGCTTTATGCACCACCACACACCACTGCCAACTCGCAAGCACACTAAATAAAGGAGTGGGAGGAAGCATGGGAAGAGGTGGGGGAGAGACGGCAGAGAGGAGAGGGTGGGAGATGGGGAGAGTGAAGGAGAAGGAGAGAACGAGTGAGGGAGAGGAAAGAGGTGGCGTGCTTGAGACGGGAAGCGGAGAGGGAAGAGGAGGAGAGGAAGGGTGAGCTGGTCGAGGCCGCGCGTGCATGAGCTTATAAAGCCATGCAAAGTGGTAGCTGAGCGCGTGTACAACCGCACATCTCGCATACCTACGAAACGCACGAGCAAATCAAATTCACACCACCAACTCTCTCACACCAATCGACCCACAACATGGGCCCCACACGGACCTACACCTTGGTCCATAGACATAGTGCCATAATGCATAGTGCCAACCACGCACAGGGTCACGAAATCAGAAGCCAGCCCACGAGGCCCAAGCTGAAAAACACAAAACCACACAAATGGGCCTCGGAACAGTAACACCCGTTCAAGAATAAATTCATTAAAATGTAAATAATTACAAAATAAATTTTACGAATGTTACAATATGTGCACTATTAGAAGCCCTACTCCTACACCTACACCTGCGAAAAATACAAACAAAGCACACATAAGTGACCACTAAAAAGGTCACTCAGTACACACCCACCTAAGACAAAATTGGAAGACCAAACTTGAAAACCTCACAAAACTCGACAAGATCCAGCAAAACCTCAATAGTAACACTTCAAGATTGGAAAATCCAAACCTCTTAAAAACTCCCCAAATCCCAAACCTCAAGAACACAATGAGGCAACCTACTGTTGCTTGACAGGTAGAAATCCTTTTAAAGCATGCTTTTCAAAACCATCTTTCTTTTTTTTCCTTTCAAAACACGTGCATCTTTTGAAAACTCTTTATGCACACTTGAAGTGGCTATTCTACACCAAACCAAGTTCAGAAGCTAGCGCAAAACCATGTCACAAAAGCCAACACAAACTATCTCAAAACCACAATACACGCATCCAACATGAAAACCTGTCGTGCCACCATAGCCACAAGCGATTGACCAGCCACAAACAGTCACTGGAGACTCAAACCTTGGTCCCTGCTATAGTTCTGCTGAGAACTACCCTGTGTAGGAGTCCATCAACCCTAGGAACTCAAATCTCAATATATCTATATATCACACAGCACAGGATGCATCCATTAACGTCCCTTGGTGTCCAAGCACTTGGGAACTCTAACCCTAGACCTGACCAACACCACGATTGGGTACCCTGGGAACTTGAACCCCAGACCTTGCAATGCAACCACCATAGTCATGGGGACTTTAACCTTGGACTCTTATAGTAGCATGTTTAAGGGACTCGAATCCCTGACTCCATTGGGAAATAGCTCAACAACTATGACTTCAAACTCGCAACTGACCCTCTAGAGGTATCAATCATTCTTGGTTTACTAGTACGATCCTATAGTCTTGTGGTTCCTACCGAAAACCACGAACCTCAACCTAGGTAACTGACTCTCGATCATCTAAGCGTATCAGTCATTTCTAGTCCGCCAGTCAGAAGCTTTGGAATCTTAGTTCCTTGAAAAATCGAAAATCATTTTCCAAAATCTTTGCAATCCATGCAATTCTTTTTCCAAATTCTTTTCAAAACCATTTTTGAAAACTATTTTGAAAGCACCACAAACATTGCACAAAAAACCCATTATCCAAAAGCCACAAAACTCTATATCTGGGCCTCATCCTAGGTAACTGACTAGTGACCATCTAGGGGTATAAGTTGACCCTAATCTGTCGGTCAGAAGCTTTAGCTTCTTGGTCCCACTAAAACCTTGGAAAACATTTTTCGAACCTTTACAAACTATACATTTCTTTTCCAAATTCTTTTGACCGACGGATTAGGGTGTGTATAGTTTGCAAAGGTTTGAAAAATGTTGGCATTTTCGAAAATCCCTTTTTGAAAAACATCTCAAAAATACAACACGGAAAGCTACCACTAAAAGCCACAAGACTCTGTACACCTCTTTACAAATCCTTTTGAGAATCATCTTTCAAAACACTCATTATCTTCTTTAAAAAGGTCATTTGAAAACCATTTGAAATCTCATATCCCAAGGAAAACGTTCAAAACATCAATCCAATGATAAATAGGAAATCAAAATACTCATACATAAACAAAGCAAGCAAGAAACCACACTAGAAGTGTTGGGCGTAGCCAAACTCAGCATCCAACGTTGGGCACTGACAATCCTAGTGTCCAACACTACAGTCAGTACTACTAACCTCTAACTGAGAGTGTAACACCCCCGAAACCTACGCTACGGAAACTACTCTGCTAATTGGGAAATTAACTGGACTAAAGAGAAAACTAAGCAACTAACTTTCCAGAACCTGTATGCGGCAAGTGGCTCCCGTCTACGTACACCGAGCTAGACTGCACACCAATTGAGCACCTGAAAACAAAACATTATAAAACACACGTGAATGATTGATAAGTCACTTAGTACATGCCCACTAAACACACTACATTCAGCTAAAAAATATCTAAAAGGTTATCTGCTAAATTCTCAGAATCAGAATAAAACTCTTTTAAAACTTTTTCTAGAAATTCTCGACAAAACTTGTATTCTGGGAGACAAAAGACTTTTCATGAATTTCTCAAGAAACAACTTGGGACTAGCCTTCAGCTCAAATCTCAAATTCTCAAAACTCAAATCTGGTTAAAAACATGATTCTCTGGCTGAAACTAGCCCTAAAACATTGTTCTCATCTTAGCCAGAATCTAGTTAAAACTCAAAAGCCAAAACTCAGCTCGATTCTAACTTAAAACTATCATATAGTCTCTAATCTGAAAATCTTTTCTAGCGTTACTTTGATTAAGGGTGACTTGGCTACAAACGGAGGAAGTGGCACCAACCTCAACCTCCGACACTGCCATGGTGAAAGTTCCTATGCGGGCATACCACTGTAACACCCGTAAAATTCATTTTGTAATTATTTACATTTTATGAATTTTATTTCCTGGACAGGTGTTACTGTTCCGAGGCCCATTGTGTGGTTTTGTGCTTTTGGGCTTGGGCCTCGTGGGCCGGCTTCTATTTGCGTGTCCTTGTGCGTGGTTTGGCACTATGCATTGTGGCACTGTGCTTGTGGGGCCCGCTTGTGTGTGGGTTGGTGGTTGAGGCTTGCAGTTAGCCTCGTTGGTGGTGGCTGGCAGTTGGTTGCTGTGCGGTGTGTCGGTGGCTGAGACGCGCTGGTGGGCACGTTTTCAGCTACTCCAGGCTTAGGCTTTATAAGCTGCACCGTACTGCACCTCTCCTCTTCGGCAGCGCTACTTCTCCTCCTCCTCCACTTTCTTTCCTTTCCTCCTTATTTCTCCTTCTCATCCCTTCTCCTTCCCCTTCTTCCTTTCCACTTGTCCCCTCACCTCCTCTATTTCCCCTGTATCCCCGTCTCGCGCACGCCGACATAGAGAGAGGAAGAGGTCAAGGGAGTGAAGCGGAGAGTTGTGGTTGCTCGTGGTGGTGCGCGGAGCTCGCGTGGAGTGCCTCGTGGCCGTGGTTGTGCCGGAGTCGGTCGAGGATCGCTGGAAGCATTTCTCAGGTACGTATCTCCACTCCTTGCAATAGAGAGCATGGAATTGGTAGAAAATGCTAGGATTGCATGAAATCTAGGTAAATTACCTTTCCTAGAATTTATTGTGATTTATTGAGGATTTATGGAGCATTTATGGGCATTTATGCCAGTGGTTGCGTTTTGGGTCGTTTTGACCCTTTTGCC
>JAMKQA010051468.1:0-20251 GCA_024699735.1 Posidonia australis | reverse complement strand
AACTACATTAGAGAGTTTCAGATCCGACATACGCTCAGAAATAAGGAATGAAATAAGGACTGAAGTAAGGAATGAAATAAGAGATGAAATACATGCTTTGGAGGATCGACTTGTAATGTAAAATTTGATTTACTTTTATAATTTTTGATATATATAAATTATCAGGTTGAATTCAATATTATAATTTAATCATTGTTCATTACAATATATGTTATGTTTGTTTTTTATAATCAGAAGATATACCGATGAGCAAGAAGAAAATTTGACAAGTGATGATAAGGATGATTTCGAGGAGTATAGACGTCGTTGTCGCTCTATCCATGCATCATCCTCAAAAGGTAAAGGGAAGCAAGTTGGTTCTCGAAGAAAGTGATATGTAATATATTGTTTTGCCTTGTAAGATATTTCAGTGTTGTATTAGTTATTTTTTTGTAAAAACTTTGAATGTGTAAAATCTTATGATGTATAATCGAATGAATTTTTTTTTATGAAATCTGTATATGTGTACGAATAATGTACTTGTAAATGAATTTGAATGTCATTTTACCAAGTATTTGAATGTCAATTCTATAATGTATTATATTATTTTTTTAAACTGCCCAGTATTAACAAGGACACAGCGAGGACATCTCCTCGCTATATGATTGCAAAATAACGATATTTAGCGAGCAATTTGCGAGGGAATGTCTTCGCTATATACTCGCAATTTCGTCGCTAAAACTGGAACGACGATACAATCTCATTATATTTAGCGAGTATTTACCGAAGAGTTACGAGGATATAGCGAGGACATTACGAGGAGCTAAATTTACACGAGCACATTGCGAGGATATCCTCGCAGTATTGATTTAACGAGTTACATAGCTACGAGGATAATTATTCCTCACGAAGTCCTCGTTAAACTATGTAACGAGGATTTTGCGAGGAATTAGCTAGGACTTTGCGAGGAATATTGTCTTCGTTAAATGTAGGTTTTCTTATAGTGCACTACAAAACTACATAAAGTTTCTACAAGTTGGCCTTAAAAAGACCAAATTAAATCAAAATAATCTTACATATAACAAAATTTTTGAAAACAAAATTCCAAAAAATGTGTATTTACAATAGCTCATAGTTTTAATCTAATAAAAGAATCACGCTTTTATGAATTACACCAGAAAAGGCTAAATTAAGTCAAAATCTTGTAGATTGAGATTGATAGATCTTGCAGACAACACTACACTTACAATTTTAATCAAATTGAAAAATCATATGAGGGTTCTACCTATTGGACCAAAAAAAAGCTGAACTAAATCAAAATCTTGTAAATAGAGATTTACTGATCATGTGGACATGAAAATATAATAATATTATAGAGAAAAAAATTTCAAAAAATTCTCAAAACATGTGTATCTACATCATCTTATAGTTTTAATCAAATTGAAGAATCGTATAAAGCTTTTATGAATTTGTCTAGACAACATTGAATTAAATTAAAATCTTGTGGCTAGAAATCGATTGTTTATGTGGACATGAAATATGATCATTTTACGAAGCAACAAAATTTTAAAAATCTCCAAAAAATGTGAATTTACACTACTTTACAATTTCCGTCAAATCAAAAAATCACAAAAAGCTCCTATGAATTAAGTCAAAATCATGTAGATAAAGATCATCTGATCATACAGACATGAAATATGATTCTCTTATGTAGAATAAAAAATTCTAAAAAATTGTGTATCAAAACTAACTCATATTTTTAGTCAAACAGCAGAATCACATAAAACTTCCACGAATCGAATTCCAAGGGCCTAATTTAATAAAAATTTTGTAGGTAGATATTCTCTGGGCATGTGGATGTGAAATTCCATGATACCATAGCCTACGAAAAGTTTCAAAAAATCTCCCCCAAAAGTGTGTATATACACTAGTTGATGGTTTTAGTCTAATAAAAGAATCGCATTAAACTTCTACTAATTTGAATGGAAAAGGACAAATTAAATAAAATCATGTAGATAGAGATCTTCTAGACATGTGGACATGAAATTTGATCATCTTATGGAGCAAGAAGATTTAAAAAAAAAAAAACTAAGAAAACAGTGTATGTAAACTAGCTCACAGTTTAGTCAATATATATAAAGAATCACATAAAGCTTATAGGAATTAGACTAAAAAAAGTCAAAATGAATTACTGTCTTGTAGATAAATATTGTTTATTCATGTGGATGTGGAATACAGTCGTCTTATCTAAAATAAACAAATTTCACAAATTTTTTAAAAAAGTGTATATCTACACTAACTCACAGTTTTAGTCAAATTGAAGAATGATGTAAAGCATTTAGGAATTAGGTTGAAAAAGGTCAAATTAAACCAAAATCTTGTAGATAGAAATCATTCAATCATGTGAATATAAAATATGATTATCTTACGAAGCACACAAAAAATTCAAAAAAAATAATCTAAAGAAAAGTATATCTACATTAGCTAACAATTTCATTCAAAATGAAGAGTAACATAAAGCTTCTACTAATTAGATTAAAAGTGACCGAACTAAATCAAAATAATATAGATATAGATTTTTTTGGTCATGTGGATATGAAATTCAATCATCTTATATAGAAAATGTTTTTCAAAAAAATCCCCAAAAATTGTTATACATACTAACTCACAGTTTAGGTCAAATGAAAGAATCACATAAAACTTCTATGAACCATAGAAAAGGCCTAATTAAATCAAATCCTATAGAGATTAGGATTGCTTAGTCTTGTAGACACAAAATACAATCATATTACATAACATGAAAATTTCCAAAAAGATCTTCAAATAAATATGTATCTACACTGACATACAATTTTAGTTAAATTAACGAATCACAAAAAGCTTTTCAAATTTGTCTAGAAAAGTCCAAATTAAATCAAATCTTGTATATAGAAGAAATCTTTTGGTTACGTGGATGTGAAATACGATCATCATGAAAAGCAATAAAAGTTTTCTAAATTTGCAAAAAAATCTCAAATAAAATGTGTATCTATAGTGACACCCAATTTTAGTCAAATTTAAGAATCATATAAGTTTCTACAAATTAGACTAAAGATGTCCAAAATAAATCATAATCTTATATGTAGAGATCACTTGATCATGTGGACATAAAACTACAATTATATTATAGAGAAGAAAAAAAATCCCTAAAACATGTGTATCTACACTAGCTTAGAGATTTAATTAAATCGAAGAATCATAAGAAACTTCTAAAAATTGTTTGGAAAAGGTAATCTTGTAGATAGAGATTGATTGGTCATGTGGATGTGATGTATGATCATCTTACAGAGTAAGGATTTTTTTTTTAAAAAAAATCCCAAAAAATGTGAATCTACACTACCCTAAAGTTGTAGTCAAACTAAAGAATTACAAAAAACTTTTAGGAATTGGGTGAAAAGTGTTAGATTAAATCAAAATCTTGTAAATAGAAATCTTTTAAATGTGATGACCTTTGTTGACGTGTATAATCCCACATTACTTAGTAAGAAGTGATAGTAAAGGTTATATAGTCAAAGGCTTGTATTAGAGTAACTTATAGTTTAAGGATTTTTACTTATGTTCGTGGGTCATATTTAAGCTGTTTTAAAACATTAGCTTCACGACCAGTCGCGAACTAGATTAGACTTGTGGACTTGGACTAAGGTGGTGACAGAGCTACAAAAAATTTATGCAGACGTGAAAAATGATTATTTTATATACAATAAAAAATTCAAAAAAAATTGTGTATGTATACTAACTCTTAGTTTTAGTCAAACGAAAAAATCAAATAAAAGCTTCCACAAATTAAACTTGAAAATGCCTAATTAAATAAAAAACATGCAGATAGGTATTGCCTGGTCTTGTGGACACAGAGTAAGGAAAAATTTCAAAATAATCTCCAAAAAATGTGTGTATCTTCACTAGTTTACTTAGTTGTAGTTAGACAAAAGAATCACATAACTTATCCGAGTGTGCCTAAAAATTAAATTAGATGAAAATCTTGTAGATATGGACTTGAGATCTGATCATGTGAATATGAAATGCGATCATCTTATGTGGCAGAAAACTTTTCAAAAAAAAAAAAAACTCAAAAAAAATTGTATCTACGCTAAGTGACAGTTTTAGTCAAACTGTGATTTTGGTATTTCCTTTATGCTTGTGATTTCGCGTGGTTCCGTTCAAGTGCTTTAGGACTTATTTTACTGTGTTTATAACTTGCTCATAAGTCGGCTTGTACACCGTAAGTTTTGGTTCAAGTTTTGCTGTCTTATTGTTTTTTTTTTTTTTTTTTTATAATAATAATCCGGTGGAAACCATCCTTCCACAAAAGCTGAAGACGAAGAGGTAGTAGAAAGATAAAACATTAAGGCAATATACTAAAACCTTAATCTTGAGACGTAAGGAGGTCTAAGCTTTCTTCTCTACCCTCAACCACTAAATCATGACCTTGTGAGTAGCACTGGATATGTAGTAGGGGAACGGTTACCAATCTCTTAGTTTTCAATATAAAAAATGAGCTTTATTTATCAAGCTATTATCTACGTCCTAAGAACATTAATGCATTGTAATTATAAGACGTAGTCAAACCACACCTAAATTAGTAATCGTTGATCTCGTAATCTCGATGCCAAAGTCTGCAGTATCAACCTTGATCATAGAGCAAATGCTATGGACTGTGGTTGATTGCATCTGATCATCTCTAAGGAAACAATACATAAAAAATCTTTTTCATTTGTTTGTTTCGTTGTTTATACATGTGTATTGACTTAGTTCTCAATACATTTAGGGTTTGCTTGTATACAAAATTTGATAGGAATTGTCAAGAATTGGAATTTCATGGTCAATGGTAATTGTCAGGAATTGGAAAATAAAGGAAATTAATTTCCTATTGATCAAGTTTCTTGTTGTTTGTGCTTATCCATGAAAGTAAATGAAACTAAAATATAGGTATTTGTACTTATCAATTGTTTCCAAAGGAAAGTAAACATTATTAACTTTACAATTCAATTGAAAATCAATCAAATATCTAACTTTTTAGAAAAATAAACTAGATAACAAGAATATTAATCAAATAGATTTCATAAATTACAATTATTATTAATCAAACCACTAAAATAAATTAGATAAACTAGAATATTAATCAAATAAACTTCATAAATTACATTATTTAACCTTCCCATTATTTGATCGGTCTTGGGAGGCGGGTTTAGGGTTCTAATAGCGTCGACCTCTTCGTTGGTGACGCAATTGTGCGTTGATGGGCTGCAATTGGTGACAACTGTTGCGGGTTGCAATGGGTTGAGAAGGAAGAGGACAATGGCTACTGCATTAAGGGAGGAGAGGTGAGGTGAGGATTGTGGGAGAGAAGAGGTGAAGTGCGGGTGGCTTAGGGGAGAAAAATTCTTCAAAAGGAGGAGGACAAGGTAAAGAAGGGACGAGGTAGAGGAAGAAGGGAGGAAGAGGAGGCGAAGGAAGAAAACAGGATAAGGAGGAGGATAGGTAGTTCACACGAAAAGAAGGAGAGGAGGAGGGAGACTCAGGGAGGATGGGGGTAGGGGTTTAGGAGAATTTCGTCGAAATTCCCTGAGGAGGCGTAGGAAATGAAAAGAATTGTAGTTTATGTACTCTGGAAAGTAAAAGGAATGAGTTTCCTTTGAAATCATTGCAAGTTAAGTGCATAAATATTCTTATTTTATATAGTTAATAGGAAATATGAATTCCTGTCAAATCATTTTTTGTACTTTTTAGATGTACAAGTCTCTCGTTATTCTCAATTTGTTTCATTTTGAGTCACTCTTTCTCATGTCAATATCAACGCCTAGTTAGGATCTATTTTGGGTTGGGCTCTTACCTAATTGCAATTCCTACTCTACTTAAGTTTATTCCTTGGAAACAAAAACATCAAGAGAAAAATAACGAGGACACACACACTACAAAAAACATGAAAGTTGCATAACTTACAATTTTTATAGAACCCTAGTATCGTATTAGTATAGAACATTACATGCTATACTAATAAAACTTATTCCATTTGCACAACTAGTTCCTAAACCAAATGGGTCATTATCCAAAAACCTAACTAGCTTTGAAGCTATCATAAGGAAATTAGACATGACTGTGTTTGGTTTAGAGTTTATAGGAATTATTTTATAGTCAAAATCTAAATTAAATGAGAAAATATAATAGTATAGAAGCTATTATAATTTATACTATACAAATTTAACAGAAGTAAGAGTTAATGTAAGCAAACTTTTAATCAGAATACTTTTTTTTGTGAAAAAAGCCATAAATTAGAATTGGAATCAAACACAACTAATATAGAATTTGAAGTCCCAAGAAGTTATTCCAAACACCATCTTAGACGAGTATACTTGAGCTCATCTGTAAAACATTTTGCATGCCATGTTCTGGTTGACCATAATCATCTTGTGTCAAAACTTTAAACGGGGAGATTCGGGTTGGGTCGACTCGAAAGTCGAACCTAATCCTTTACCCACCTCTTGATTTAATTTTTAGTACCAACTTGATTTCTTGCGGGGCAGCGGGCAAGGCTTGTTTCTATTTCCTAACTTCAGTGTTCAAACCATCTTCTCCCCTCTCTCTCTCTCACTCTCTCTCTCATTTCAATGGCGAGTTCAGATGCCGACAAGCTCATGGCGAAAGCCGATAAATTGTAAGCACGCTGCCGATTCTCGTTTAATCAATTGTGCCCTTTCTTGCTCCTCAAACTCCCCCGTTTCGTTCTCGCTCTCAACCGATTGGATCGCCTGCAGTCTTTGCAGCAGTCGTCGAATGGTTTTGACTGTTAATTTTGTTGTTTGTTTTTTTTATACCTCTATTACATGAAAATTCCGGTCATATCTTTACTACTGGCGGGAAGATTGCGTATTTGGGATTAAATTTGGTTTTTTTTGGATGATTGGTTGGGTTTTTGGGTGGTGGTTGTGGAAAAAAGAGGCATCTTGTTGATCTAGAATGTGGAGTTAGCTGGATAGAAATGCCTGTCAGTTGTTGGGTTAAGGGTTGTCTTAGTTTTATTCCATCTTTTCGATTGGCCATTGGATTGAGATTCGTAGCAATTTTTTTTTATAAAAATATTTAGTTAAAATCTTTAGTTGAGAATCTTATGATGTTTTTTAGGGTCGTTGAGAACAAAGGTGTAGTCTTCATGACTTGAATCCGTAAATCTACACAAAAAGTCATTCCAGACCTCTGTTGTGTTCGCATAAACGAATTACGCGTTCGCTCAGACATTCACAACTTCACTTTTTTCTAAAACGCAGAAAATTAGTGAAAAAAGGGATGTGGTTCAGGAAACTTAGGAAATGACTCTTCTTCTTCAATCTCGTCTTCTTCATTTCCTTGAGAGCCCATGTCACCTCATTTGAGATCAATTTTTTTTAAAGCCTCCTCCAATGGTTCTGGTAACTATGTTGCCACGATGCTGTTGTGCAGTACGCAAAAAAGCAGTACATAGTCTGCACGGGCTCACATAAGCATGACTGCGTGAGACTTTAAGGACTCGCAGAAGCATAGAGATGTGGTTCATGGCTTCAAGCAAGCTGAGATCACAACATTTGTGGTCAACAAATCTACAGCCAAGAAACTCTGTTAGGCAGAATTTTAATAGCAAAGATGGGAAGTATAAGAATTAGAAGTAGAATCAATTGTCGTATTAAGGGTTGCTTTAATTTTATTCCTTCTTTTTAATTCACCATTGGGCTTATAACTGTAACATTGTTTTTAAACCCTCAGACTGGAATTTCTTATGAAGCGTGTTGGAATTCTGGGGAGCAAAGTATAGACATCATGAATTAAAACTATAAAGAGTCATTTTAGAAGCCCATTGTGGTTGCATGATTGCATTATGCGTTTTCTAATGACAAAGTTTTGTGCAATCACAATTTTCTCTTTGCAAATTACAGAAAGTCAGTATAAAGATGGAGTTCAGGGAAAATTAGGAGTGATTCTTCTTTTGAATCTTGTTTTCTTCACTTGCATGAGAGCCTATGGCACATTGGCACCTCATTTGAGGATATTTTTTTAAATCCTCTCCGATGGTTAGAAAATTTTATGACCTTTGGTAACTAGGCACCCACTTCTGTGCCAGTGCACCACTATGTGGTTACAGTGTGCATAGAGAAGTACATAGTTTGCACTGGCTCTCATAAGCGCCCATGCTCCAGAGAGTTGCTCAGAAATAACTTGTCATGTTTTCACACCACATGGACATTGCTCATTCATGTTTTCTAGTTTTCATGTGAAGACTCAATACATGCATTTCTGAGTCAGTGTAAGATAAAGACAAATGCAATGCTGTAACCTTGTTTCCCTTATTTTTTTATTTTCTTCTCTCCTCAGAACAAAGCTCAGTTTTACAAGATGGACTGCTGATTGGAGGAATGCCACTGCCTTGTATGAGCAAGCTGGTTAGCAATTCTTGTGATTTATTCTCACTGCTATTCTTTTTTTTTCGTTTATTTTTATTGCTTCCATTACATGTCTACTTTTTTCTTGAAGCCATTAAATTTAGGCTCAACAGAGACAATGAGAATGCAAAAACTGCATTTGAGAAGGCTTCCAAAGGCCAGGAAATGCTGTCATCGTATCCTCTCTAGTATAAATACAATGATAACAATATCGGTTTGTGGCTTTGTATTTGTTGTATGGTGTGAAAATAGAATACATCCTTGACAAGCTTGATAGGCCTTGGGATGCTGCAAAGCACATGGAGTCTGCAGCTTCCCTAGCAAAAGATCTTGGCAGATGGAATGAAGTGTCCGATCATTACAGAAGGGCGTCTGAATTATACATTGAGTGTGGTAGATCACAACCTGCTTCTGATGCTTTGGCAAAAGGTGCCCGGTATGCGTAGACCAGATGAACTTCAGTGACTGTTTACCAACTGTTAATTGTAATGCATCTTTGCTTATATTTATTTTTTTCAGTGCTCTAGAGGATACTGCCCCTGATGAAGCTATTCAGTTGTATAATGATGCTTGTGCTGTTCTTGAAGAAGATGACAAAGAGCAAATGGCTTTTGATTTATACCGTGATGCTACAAGTGTTTATGTAAAAATGGAGAAGTAAGGAACCCTGTGCTCTTATTGTTTGCATTATTTAGTTGAAGGAATGTAAAGCATCAAGTTCAAATCTTTGCTACAAACACTACCACAAATACATGTCGTGATGCATGAAAGAAGTTATGAGTTGCTTAAGTTACCTTTAGGAAGGCCATATTTATTACTATATTTGATTTCATTAATTTCGCAGTTATTTAATTACATATTTCTCTTGAATAAAGTGATTATTTTTTACAATCACTATGCCCCTTTGTAATTGAAATTTATATGAAACTTAAAGTCTCCTTACAATGCAATGTACCAAGTCTTGTTTTTGAGTGTTAATGTTTTTTTAACTTTTGATAAACATAAATAAAGTAAAGAAACATACAAAATTAGTAAAACAACTGATTGCATGAATATTGCTCAAATAAATTTGTGAGTTCAAATTCAAAAATCAAAACTATGTCCATTAATAGATCAGAAAATTAAATTCAACGATATATTAAAGTAAGAATCAATTGTCATAGCAAAAGGAAGACATTCTCGAGCTCCACCTATAAAGTTAATTATAAATATGTAGGAAATTAAGACTGTGTTTAATAATATAGGTTTTTATTTTAATTTTTTAATAAACATAAGAAATCTGCCTCATAATTGATGCTGTGGGAAGTTGTTTTAATGTTGTGACAGGAAATTCAGGGGTGAAACCAGTAACTTTTCACAAGAGGAGACCAATAAAACAGTTGTGATAGTTGTTAAGGTCATGGGTGATTTGAAGGGCCAATTATTAATGTTATGGGAAATTCAGGGGTGGTATGGGGGGATGGCATGGTACTATCAGCTCCTTGTCCACTATTACTTTGCTTGCCACTTTTCTACCTTCTGAAATTTTCTTCTGGAAGCAAGTGATTCTGTTCAAATTAGTACCTTTTGAAACTTCATCCTGGAAGCAGGACAATCAGTTCAAATGTTTTTCACACTTTTTTGTACCTGCTTTCAAGAAAAGCAGGATTTGTTAATGAAGTTATTTTAACTGAAGAAGCAATTTACTTCTATTCTTTAAGCCTTAAACTATAAAAATTTGCTTGAAAATCAGATTTCAAACTTTTTTGTTATTTGTTCAGTGATAGTGTACTTTTGTAGTTACATATGTCTTTGACTTTTCATCCATTCAACGCATTTCTATCTTTTAAAGCTGTGCAACTTGAACCTGAAATCAATATGTTCACTTTGTTTATTTGTACTCAATGTACCATGGCTGTGTTCAATTTCAGGATATTGCTAACATCGCAGTTGCATCTACTGCTTCTGCACGTTTTAATGAAATGCCACTTGTAATTTATGAACGTGTCCATCTGTTACTTTTTTTCATGCTTTTCTTTTGAGTTTTACAATATTGAAGTGGGACCCTGCTTAACATTCCAAGACAAATTGGCTCACAAATATTCATTTGTGCCAGAGAGTCTCTTGCATGGACCACCAGACTTGTGTTACTTTGTGCTATTGAATCGATCTTGTATAATTTACGTGTTGCCAGAAATTTACTTGGTAGTAATATATTGATTTTGCATATTTCATGGAAAAACTTGGATAATCCTGATTTGCCGAACTTCATCATGTATGCCAGTAAATTAGGGAGCCTGTGCATGGTAAAGTTGCAACTGCCTAATTACTTATGGATGGCCTCTGTAGATAGGAGATTTAGGAAGATAGATTATTGTTTGGTTAAATACAAGAGATTGCTCTCATTTTCTGCCAAAACAAAGTGTTTTGAGTTTCCAATCAGATTTTGGTATTTGTTGTGAGTTGTGACAATGGCACAAGTAACATTGCATTCTAGTTTTTTATGGAAAGAATTTTGAACCTTGCCTTGTGATTTCTTTCCCTGTTTCTGTTAGTTGAATATAAGCTTGTGAATCAGAATATGAATCTAATGTTTGATGTTGGAGGGTCGAAAGAAGTAATAAGGATAAGTAATCATGGAGCTGATTTGTTGATCCTTTTTCCTTGTGTTGTATCTGGTGAAATGTTGGACAACACAATAGTGATTCTCATGAAGCTTTGTTTTTTCAATTATAGTACATCCTTGTTCATTTTGATTCTTGAGTAATGATCATATTGTCGTTCTCTAGGTGGAGAGTAGAGTATGCTGTACTCTTTCAGCTTTCCGTCTTAATGTATTGTCTTGATGTTGCATGTACTTGGAACGACTTCTTGGTTTTTGTCTCAATTGGTACTTGAGTAACCTTTTTCATTCTATATATAAATGATGCTTTGCTTTATTATTCTCAGGTATACTGATGCAGCAACTTTGCTATTAAAATGGGGCGTAGCTGCCGATCACTGCAATGCCATCAACAGTCAATGCAAGGTTGTGCCATTTTATTTGTGAAAGCTAATACTGCATTCTGATACATTATGTTTTAATTTTCCTTTCAACTGAGCTTATGAGAAAGTAGTCATAATATGAAGTTGACATTTCTTATGAAACCCTATGGACCATGGTTGCACTTGGTTTTTCTTTCCTGCAAAAATCATTAAGTGGTCCTTATAGTTAACTTATTGTGATTCTTTGGCCTTAAGCTATTATATGTTCTAGAATTATACGTCCTCATGTTGATGTACCTTGTGGATATAAGTGGCCCAAAGTGTCTTCATTACTAGTACTCTATGATTGATTAATACCACAAAGCTTTACCAAGTCATGAGCCTTTTGAATTCCACCTGTTTTTTTTGGGCAACAAACCCCCATCAGATACTAAATTATGGACCGGAGTATATATAGTAACTCAACGTAGCAGCAGCTACTTCCATTCAAATCTTTTTTTTCATCCTTCCTCTTGGACTTCAAACCTGAGAATTTATTTCTTGTTTTTTATGTCCATCACTTAAAGACATAGTACAACTAAAACCATATAAAGATCCTAAATGATACTTATACAGCAGAGGTAGAAAGGACTTGGTAATATTTGAAGCTTGACACCCAAGCTCTTTGATAGAAATTTGTTTTGTATGTTCTAAACTTTCTAAAAATGAAGTACTGATGGTTCAGGACTAGTGATATTTCATATTCATTTCTTCACTAATTCAAATTATGTCGTTCTTTTCGTGGTTTTGAAGTGTGAACTGACGTATTTTCTCTGTTCTTGCAGGCTTACCTGAGTGCTATCATAGTTTACCTTTACGCACATGATTTTAAGCAAGCTGACAAGTGCTATAATGATTGTTCTCAGTAAGTTTAATTGATTACACTTAAGTTGGATGACTAAAAGAAAGAAAAGACAAAGTAATTGCGTTCTCTTTGTTGATCTCAGTTAGCAAGACTTTACTGGATGTTTTAAGGATTTTCTCTTCCACTTACCTTTTGAATAAGAGCAGTTATATTGAGTATATTGTAACATACAAAACCTTAATTGTTTGGAATCGTAAGTGGGTGACTTCTTCCTCCAGAATTGATGCATTTCTTAGTAGTGATCAGAACCGTTGTGCAAGCAAACTGCTCTCTGCGTATGAAGAAGGAGATGAAGAAGAAATCAAACGTGTTGGTCAATCTAGCACCATTTCACATCTCGATCATGTGGTAATTCTACCTGGTCATTGATTTTCGTTTACTGATTATCCTGTTACTTAAGCACCAATTTGATTAGGCCATATCGAGAATTGTGTCTTTAATCTGGTTAGGTTTGGTTATATTCTTAGAAATTCAAAATTTGTCATTCTTTCTTGTCACTTTTCACCGAACCAAAGTCTAATACAAGGATACTAAGAATAAACGCTGAATTCATGTTTCAAGCATCTTTCAATCAGAATAGGTCATCATAAATGGAAGAGTCTACTTTGATAACAAATGTTCTGATCTATGCCACAAGCAGGAAAAACCTAAAATGCAAACTGAATCACAAACTGTAATCTTGTTACACGGTTGACAAAAGCACATCTTTCGTTGCCATCTTTCTTTATCTCTATCCTTTTTTTGTGCCCTCTTTTCCATTCTGTCCTAGTTCAACTCACCTAGAGATGCACCTGCATACCCGTGTCGGAATGTGATTATTGCATTCTAGATTGACACTGCTTTATTTTCATTTTGTTATCTGCGTTGGTTGAGTACAACTTGCTTTATGCAATACTTGTTTGAAAGAAAATCTGCAGCCATCTGTCTGACATTATTTTGTTTCGAAGTTGCGTTATGGTTAGACATGTAAATCTTTCATTTTTAATATGCCATCTTTCAGTACCAAGTTTTTAGATCTCTTTCTATACGCATACTGTACATAATATGTGCTATCCATTTTCTTATAGTCCTCCTTTTGCTTCATAAATATGGACTTTGTCCACGATTTAGGGCAATAGATATTTTTTTTACTCATCCATTTCCTCACTTTTAATGCAGATTGTAAGGCTTGCTAGAAAGCTTCCAACTGGGGATTTAAAATCCATTAAAACGAGAGAAGTGGAGGAAGAGGAACCTCTAGATGAAAATGATCTTACTTGAATGTTTCTGAGTGCTCAACCAAAATACACTGTTTGCTGGAGTAAAAGGGGACTTTACCAGGCAACCTTGCAAGAGTCAGATTGTGTAACCGAATATTGTGTAACATCAGTATCCTACATACAATTGTGATGTTGATGCTGTTGGATTCTGATTGTGGAAATATATGATAAACATCTACAAATTTTCGACTGGAAACCCGACTACTGGTTTTGTTTGTGATGCTAATGAGCGTAGTTCTTCTATCTCTTCAACTGTCAGCCTCCAACCAAGCACACCTATGAACTCCGTAGCTTGTTCTGCTGTTTTGGCCCCAGGAATGGGCACCACGTTTTCTTGAGACAATAGCCAGTTTAGAACAACCTGTAAGAAAAATAGTTAGAAAGTGGCTTAGTCAGTGTCTTGTTATTTCCTGATATTTTGTTCCAATGTCTGCTTATATCAAAGCACTTTTAGTCATGTCCATTTTGTGATATCAGATTATTTGATAATCCAATTACTTCTTCAGGCAAACATACTGTGAATTGTATGTGGGTTTCTACTAGGTGTTATTTCCTGAAATATCATTCCAAGGTTATTATTTTGACGGTTTTTTGTGTCAATATTCATGCTTAAACATCTATTTACATTAATACACTTGTTTAAATTTTTTTTATTTCTATACCCTTACTCTTAATTTATTTTATATCCAATGCACATACCATTAAAATGTTTTGTCTTTCGTTACACATTCTTAATTCAACTTGGTTAAATGTAACCAAATGCTAGTGAAATGACAACAACACTCACCTATTACTTATCTTAGTTACAAATGCTTTTAAACCCTAAACCTCGTCACTTCCCTTCTTCTTCCTCCTTCATTGTCATTGTCAAGAAGTGATATCTATTGTTCGTTGTGAAGACTCCTTCACGCAGAAGAGCCTACCATCTGGAGGAGTTTTTTGTGGTTGTGGTCTCTCCATCGAAGTCGTCATTATGATTCTTTCATCATCTTTCCTTGATCCACGTTGTTTTGGTCCTTCCATTGAGGTTTCTACTATGGTCCTAAACGTGTAAATCGGACCGAGCAATAAGTCTAGGTAGGCTTGGATCGGGTTGGGTTGAGCTTGGTTTCAAAATATTTCAGCCTGACATGGTCCACGACCAAGCAATGGATTGGGCCTAGGTTGGTCCATTGGATCAATCATTTTTTAATTAAAAAATATTTATTATTAAATAATTTTTACCATTCTAGAAATTATACGAAACCTAATTGTAGTACTAGACCATCACTTTAATATATCTAAATTTTTTATTTCAATATCACTAAGAGTAAATTCACATTCTAAGCAATTTTCTAATTTATTATTGGTTGTGATTTTACTTATTTTTCCTTTTTCTTATTTAATTTACTCCACAATGAATTACCATCACTACTGTTAGTATGTATTCCTATAAAGCTAGATGTGTAATCATTAGATGCATGGTTATATATATATATATATATATATATATATATTCTGGAAAACCAGGTTGGTTTGGCCCAAGTCTGGTCCAATGACGAGCCCAAACAGGCCTAGTCTGGCGGACCAAGCGGGCCTAGGCCTTGGGCTCGGCATGACCTGTAGCCCTACTCGAGCCTAGGCCAACCTGACCTTCTGTTGGACTAGGCTAGGTCGGGCCGAACCACCCAAGGTTGGCCCAACCCAATTTACACTTCTATATGGTCCCCTATGTCGAGAAGAGAAGAGTCCAAGGTGGTTGAGAAGCATTTGTAATTAGGATAAGTAAGACTAAAAAGGTGGTTTTAAAGCAAAGTTTGGAAGGATAAAAATTTCCATTTCAGTTAACTACTATGCCCAACACCATTGAAGTTAAGACTAACGGAAGGGTATTAACATAACAAATTAGAGAAAAAGGGTATTAAGATAAATATCTTTTTAGCAAGTGTATTGATGTAAATAAAGGTTTAAGCAACGGTATTGACACAAAAAATCCTTATTTCTAAGCACTTTAGTCTATTATTGTGATATCAAATTATTTTGATAATCTGTTCTCTTTTTTCCAGCAAGCATATTGTGACTTGTATGTCAGTCTCTCCTACACGCAAAACATTTAAAATATTTTTCAAAGTTGGATTCTATGCTTAAACAGTTAAACTAGTGATTTAAGCAGCATTCCTCGGTTGGATCAAGACAAATTCCAATTTCTGATAGTAAGCAACAGCAATGGTCAATATCAAAATTTCCCTACTAATATCCAGCAGACTCAAGTGGTTGAAGTCAACTAGATGATGCCTGTGGAAATGCAACAGGTTTTGGTTGTTTTCTTTCTTCTTTTTCAAAATTATAGAAAAATAACTATAAAAGATGCGTAAAAAAAACAAAAAACTATAAAAGATGAACTAAACGAAATGCAATCAATGCTTAGAACCTGTGTGGGAGTTTTGTTGTAACACGATCCAATTTCTTTGATTCTTGATATCAGAGGTTGGAGCTGTAGAACACAGGAATAAATGTAATTCACACTCAGCTCATTGATATATAATCAAATGGCACAGGCAATAGATGGTTTTTACCTTTGTGAGGAACTCAGGAGTGTAAATGCGGCCTCGAGGTCCTGTAGGTGGATTCTGTGGTGTGTACTTTCCAGTAAGAACACCTGATGAAACATAGAGCTAGATATTTCATCTAAACAGTGAACATCAAGGATAACAAATGCCTTCGTATTTTAAAGCATACCTTGTGCAATGGGCGAATATGCGATCAAAGTGATTCCTAGTTCATCACAAGTAGATTTCACACCATTTTGTTCGGGGAACCTATATATAAGGCTGTAATTCACCTGATTTGATGCAAGTGGAATTCCCCGCTTCTTGAGCTGTTTGTAAGCATCTCTAAGTCTTTTTTCTGGTTTACGTAACTCACGTTCATCAAGTATTGATAGTGAAAAGAATCTAATTAGAATTTACAGACGAATGCATGTATATATTCAAACATGCACAGGTAAGATACATACCACTATAATTTGATACGCCAACAGCTTTTACGAGGCCTTTCTCAACAGCATCGCCAAGGCCGTCGATGTAGCCTGAGCAATTTTGAAGGGTTTGAAGTCAATCTCACCATCATTCCAAAATTATCACTTGAATAAATGATGAAAGATGATTTAAATACATAGGGGAGGGGCATGTACGAACCTTCATTTCCCCATATTCCAGGCCTGAAAGACAGAAACATGCCAATCAAGTGAATGATCATGAATTTTAAAAACAATGTAAATGCAGGGAAAGGATTCGTAATCAGACCAGTGGAGTTGGTAGAGATCAACAGAGGAAAGACCCAAGCGGGACAGTGAATCTTTGAGAGCAGATACAACACTCGTGCGTCCGAGCCTCCAAGGCAGAGCAGCAAACTTAGTTGCAACGGATACATCAATTGATTCTTTCTGCTGTCTTTCTTTAATGAATCTAAAAGTAAGCAACATGAAAATTGTGATTCTTTCAGGATGCGAGTTTGTGAGGCCAGGATGTAAAAATGCAGGAAGTTTATTTTTGATTTGGAATTCCAGCAAACTTGGAATTGGTTCAATGAAGCAAAATGAACTGAATCTATTAGGTAGCTGTAGAGTCATATCTGTCCATGTCGTATGGAAAATTTTCTGGGAATTATGTTCAAACATGGCTTAAAGTCAAAATTTAACAATGAAGTCTAAATTGCCAAACGGAACTTTTTGTAAGTACCAAATCCAACACCTTTACTATCTAAAGAAAAACTCAATACCTTCCTAGTAAAGTTTCGGAATTTATAGCTCCCATTATCTGCAAAATCAGGAGCATTACAACAACAGTGATTTCTCAAAATTAAGACAATAAGATAAGGAAGGACAACAAATAGAAAGTATTGCCTACCCCTGCACCATAAACTTCGGCAGTATCAAAGAAGGTTATGCCACCATCTATACTAGCATCAAAAGCTGCTTTGGCTGCTTTCAATTTCCTATCTTCATGCATACCAAACCGAAACGAAATAAGGTTAGATACGAAGGGCTGAATTGAAGAGAAAAATATAGATTAATCTCAACTTTAGAAGGAAAAAAAACCTAGAAATCACCAACAGAGAAAATCCAAAATCGAAAACTTCTATTTGTATATGATATTTTTTAATTTTTTTTAATGTTCCTAACATTATCTTGATGCACATTACATAAATATCGCATCAAATACTTAGTGATCACCAAGTTTCCAATTGGTTAAAATAGCGAAAAAAGAAGAAGTCAACAAAATGAACCTTCGATGTTTTTGATAAATCAGGCAGAATTACTGCAGAAAGGAGTTTATAAAATGAGAACTCCTGCTATAAGACTAGCTAAATCTTTCAACAAACTAGCAACTTAAACAAACTATTGTAAACAAACAATGCCTATAAATCTCACTTTTCCTTTCCCCATGACAAGTAAACAAAACAAACTGCCAAGAACTGAAATCCAGCCTAACATGCAAACCCCAAATATGAGGTTGAAAAACAAGACAAAATTCAAAGCATAGACAAGACAGATCTAGTATATGTCCCAAAAAAAAAGAAAAAAAAAAGGAAGGAAACATACCATCTAATTTGGATTTTGGAGTCATTCAATTCCGGTAATATGAGATTGAAAAATGAAAGCAAGGCAAGTATAATACATGCCAGAAAAACGTACCATCCCATTGGGAGTCATTCCAGTAAGAGGTGTCTCCCCATGACCAAGCACCAATCCCGAGCTTGGTGACCTTCAAATCAGAACCTCCCAGCTTGACCATCTCCTCCTTTCCTCTCACTGTCGCAATGCTCCCAGAGGCGGCAGCAGCAGCAGCAGCTCTTGTTCTACAAATTCTCTTTGGATGAAACAGAGAGAGGCCTGCAATGCTAACTTGCAAAGCCATGCCTAAAATTCCAGTTGAATCAGTTCTTCAACAGTTCCACAGAGTTAACAAAGAAAGGGAACGATAAAACTGAACTTGGGTTGCAAGCAAAAGGAAATCTTGGGTCTGTTGAAACTTCCGGAACTGGAAAATGGATACTTCTGGTACATGTGCACAAGAGTGCAGTGAATCAGAAGGGAAGTGGAAGCTGGTGACTTGGTGCTCTGGAGTTACTAATGTGGTGGAGGAGAGGGTGTGTAGGTGGACATTTGGTGGGCACAAGGTGGACATGTGGTGCTCCTTTTGTGCGCAGAGGGGAGGAGAAGAGACAAGGCACTGGAGAAACCAACCATATCTATTATCTAGCTCGTTGGCTGCGATTTTCTGTTGATGAGCTGTTGCCGGAGTCATAGGGACAACATACATGCAATCACCTCTTGTGAGCTTACCTTTCATCAACCTAAGTAAGTGTATCGTAACTTCATCCAATCGAATTTATATTATTGGCCACGAAGGCTCAGGTTCGTGCTTGTAACTTCATGACGTCCATTCTGTAAAACATTTAGCCCATGTTTGGATGTGGGGAGTAAGGTGTTGGTTTTCCTTCACATGAAGGGATGGCTTATTTTACTATTTATTTATTTTATAGGGACTTTTATATTATTTACCCATAAATCTTATTAAGGCTTGTGGAGGAAGAGAGAAAAAACAACACAATTTTTTTTTACAAGAGAAAGGATGGCTGATTTTCGTCCATCTCTCTTGCTGCTACACCACTTTAATCATAGGACTGATCGGAAGAGTGTTTGTGGTCGGATTGAGCAGAGATTTTACCGACAAGATCATAACTTACTATTCTTCAGATTGGACGGTTGGATTGATGATCGGAGCAGTGAAGAGATAGAATCGAAAGGGGTTTCAGAGGGAGTTCGTCACTACAGTTCTACAGCGCGCACTCTTGGTAGAAGGTCAGTATGAGGGGTGAAACGAAGTCCGTTTTGGTTGAAAGTTTTTCAGTAGTTCAGGGATTCATGGAGCTTCATTCCTGCCAAGTTTTGTGATTTTTGGAGCAGCGTAGTGATAGCAGAATTTTCTGGAACAGAGGAGGCCGAATTTGGGTAAAACTACATTACCTCTTGTTTTGTGTTGTTGTTGTTGCTTGTGTCATTGTGTACTTGTGATGTGTATGTGATTCCTCTAATAAAATACTAGAGAAGACCTTTTTTGTACCCATTTGATTATAGTGGAGATTTGGAGGTGGATCGATAGGTCCCGTGGTTTTTACTTCTCACACACATAAATATTGGTGTACTTTGCTTGATGATTTGTTTAATCGTTTTCATTATTTAGTTTACCATTGAGAAGTTCTTTGCCAGTCCCATTCAGATCTTGTTTACCCAACAAGTGGTGCCCACCGTGGGGCAAGGTTCAGTTCCTTGTGGTGAAATGGAAGCAAACACGAGTAGGATGATTTCATTGAATGGCACAAACTTTCAAGCTTGGAAGGGGAAGATGGAAGATCTTCTTTATGTCAAAGAATATTACAAGCCTGTTTTCAACAAAGAGAAGCCTAAAGATAAATCTGAGGATTAGTGGAAGATACTTCATCGCCAAGTGTAGACACCCCGATTTTGAAGTCACTTGGCAGCAGGCTACTCCGGTCGATGCTCTGGTTGGGACCACCAAAACCCTAGCCCACACAAGCCTAATTAGACCCACACTGGCCCACTCTGACCCAATTACACTTAAAACTAAACAAATTAAATTAAATCCACTTAAAAGCTAATTAATCAAACAAATAATACCCTAATCAAGTAAAAT
>JAMKQA010051467.1:0-19642 GCA_024699735.1 Posidonia australis | reverse complement strand
AGTAAATCACTTATCCGGCGGATGCACCGGAAATCATGACTTGTTGCCAAATGCGGGTGACCATGCATGCACCTACGGGTCTAAATGCTGGGAATGCAATGCTAATGCAAAAATGCAAGTGCAAAGGGCCAACCTCGAAGCCGATGCCAGAGCTGGAGGAGGAAGAGAAAGAGGGAGAAGGAGTGACGCCAGAGCTGGAGGAGGAGAGCTCGTCTGTGAGGTTCGTCGGTAGGGAAGAGCTCCACCGGGCGTGGGGAGCTTCATCGGGGTGCGTGGGTGGTCGCTGGTGTGCCACTTACAGGTATGCAACCCCCTTTTTCTTCTCTATTTTGCGGTTGTGATATGAAAGGATAAATGCATGAAAATAGAGGTAAATGCATGAAAAAATGTAGAAAAATAGTAGAACTAATGGGAATGTGTTTAATAGCATAAATATGTAGATATCATGCAGTTAGGATGGAAATTTGTAGGGTTATACGAGATTTAGGGATGAAAGTTACAGTAGTCGTTTTTGAGCTTCACCCCTTTGTGAATTTCATATGAATTGCATAGTTGATGGATTGATGAATGGTTTGGGGGGTTTGAAGTAGACTCAAGGGTCTACACCTCATGATTTATTTGTATTTTATGATGCTTTTTGAGGGGTCCACTGGAGGCTTCCACTTCTGACGAACGAATAGTTGCTGGCATAAGTCGTGTACTGAACATAGGAGATTCAGCATGCCAAACTGGGTTTGGCATATTGAATCCCAGTCAGTTTGTACAGGGGCACTTGGTTTCGGTAGACCGAAGACCTTCGGTCAACCAAAACAGGGGGTTTCGGTATACCGAAGTTATTCGGTATACTGAACCAGTGATTTTCGATATGCCGAATTTGAATTCAATCTACCATTTTCATCCCATAGCCCATATTAATAAATGGCCATAAATGATGGAAATAAAAGGTTTTAACATGGCGGAGAACGTATGCTGGTCGTGGAGAAGGAGGCCACCTGTACGTCTTCTCCACATGCATACCCTCCTAAACCTTACGACTATGCAAGCATGAGGAAGAAGGACGGGGACTGGACTGATGCAAGGGTTAGACCCCGACACATATATGCAAATGAGATCGAAAGTTCAACTTTACTGGATGGGTTCCTGGAAGGAAGACATCGACTGACGCATGAGACCTCTCTCCTGCTCATGATCCCCTCCTTCCTTACCTTTTCTCTTCTAGCTAGCAAGGTGAACTGAGCTTTGCAAGCTCAGGCATGCATCAGAGTCGCTAGCTCTTCCTCTCATGCTGGAAAACCTTCTCCTCATAGCTGCATGGTCGTGAGGCGTAGTGGAGGAAGGTGGCTACTAATAGTGGCTAAGAAGAGCCAGAGGAAGGGTGGCCAGAGAGATAACGGTGGCTAGCTTGATGATGGATGAGGTGTTGAGGACGAGGATTTGGAAATGGGATTTCACGAGAGAGAGAGAGAGAGAGAGAGAGAGAGAGAGAGAGACAAGAATGTTGCTGTGTTTGTATCTTGCTTGGGAGAGAGTGAATGTAGTGAGGTGTTTTTCTAAATGACACCCCCTTTTCTTACTCATCACTGGTCTTTATATAGGAGACTTGCCCGTAACAACGTAACAAACTTTCTAGCCAATCCCCTAACAAACCAATCCACTCCCATACCAAATCCTAACAGCCACTAACAAGCCCTCTAACTACCCTTTAACAATTCAATAACAACCTAAGCACCTTCATAACAAACTAACAAACCCTCTAACCATTTCACTAACAAACTCTAACAACTCAATAACAAACCCAGTAATGTTTGAGAATGTGGGCTTTGGTGGGCTAAGTTTAAGTCTTTAAATTAAATCAGAGCATTGGGTTTGGTTTCAAGTTTGTGGGTTTGCTTGGGTTTAGGGTGCAATTAAATTTTAGGCTATTAACTTGGTTTGGTGGATTTACGTGGGTTTAAGTAGGTTTGAGATATAACTAGGGTTTAGGATTTGGTTTGGTAAATTAATTAATCCACTAGGGTTTCCGTTTGGTCCAATTCTGTGGATAATGTTAGGTTGAGATGTGAGATGTTAAGTTGGCTTGAAAATGATTGAGAGTCCAGCAACCACAATTCCACTCAAGAGAAAACAAACTACAATCCTTTGAAATTGGGGTGTATACAGATGCCCCTCCCTGAGCGAGGTCGAGGGATGAATGGAAACAAGACCGATGCCAAGGTTGACAAAGACACCCCACCCGAAGCTACAAGAAAGAGGATTTGTTAGCTGCTAACAGTCAGCCTCTTAGTCAGTGAATGCACCGAAAATCATGACCTGCTGTAGAAACGCCAATGCAGAAAATAAATGCCAAACTCACAATGAAGATACAAAAACCTAGATGCAAGTGTGAAAACGATGCTAAAACACATATTCCAATGCTAATGATGAATGCTAACATTGAATGTTGGTGTTAATGCTGAGGTGAATGCGACTGGTGATGAATAATTTGTGCTGATGAACGATGATGCATGATTGAATGATGCATGCAATGCATGACATATGTTGATACTTGGTGCAAGATGACAAGTTGACGACGTATCATCTCATAAAGGGCATGATTGGTTATCACTCTTGCCAAAAAGGCGCCAGACGAGACTCACGGTGCTTGTTGACCGAAAATGGGCATGTGTGACACCTGGGCCTGATTATCCATCTTAATTGTAAACCATGTAATTAACCGTAATATTGTATAAATGGTTTATTAATGGATAATCTGTTGTTTCTTGCGATTGTGAAGTTTGGTTGGCTTACTGTGCACCTAGTTGTGATTGGGGACCAATGTGGAGTCTGGTTTGAGGATGCACAGTCGCCTTAGTTCGTGTGCTTGTCTTTTCCTCTTTCTTTTCTTTCTTTCTTTTCTCCCTCTCTCTCTCGAGTTTTTCCCCCATCTCCGTCTTCTTCCTCCTCTTCTTCCCAACCAGTGCTACCACAATGACGACCTGTGTCTTCTTGTCCCCTCTGACATGATGGGAAGTTGACGCAGCATGGGAGGAGGAGGAGATAAAACGGGGAAGGGAAACAGAGAGGAGGCCAGCTGAGGAAGAGAAAGAGGGAGAAGGAGTGATGCCAGAGTTGGAGGTGGAGAGATCATATGTGAGGTCTGTCAGTGGGGAAGAGCTCTTCCGGGAGTGGGGAGCTTCATCGAGGTGCGTAGGTGGTCGCTGGTGTGCCACTTACAGGTACGCAACCCCCTTTTCTTCTCTATTTTGCGGTTTTGGTATGAAAGGATAAATGCATGAAAATAGAGATAAAAGCATGAACAATCATAGAATAGTAGTAGATCTGATGGGAATGTGTTGAATAGCATGATTATGTAGATATCATGCGGTTAGGATGGAAATTTGTAGGGTTATACGAGATTTAGGGATGAAGGCTACAATAGTCATTTTTGAGCTTCACCCCTTTGTGATTTTCATATGAATTACATAGTTGATAGATTGATGAATGGTTTAGGGGGTTTTGAAGTAGACTCAATGGTCTACACCCCATGATTTATTTGTGTTTTATGATGCTTGTTTGAGGGGTTTGCCGAAGGCTCCTACTTCCGGTGAATGAATAGTTGCTGGTAGAAGCCGTGTACATAACATAGGAGATTTGGCATGCCGAACTGGGTTTGGCATATCGAATCCCTATCAATTTGTATAGGGGTGCTTGGTTTCAGTAGACCGAAGACCTCTGGTCGACCAAAATAGGGAGTTTCGATATACCAAAGTTATTCGGTATACTGAACGAGTGATTTTCGATATGCCAAATTTGAATTCAGTCTGTTGTTTTCATCCCCTTGCCCTTATGAATAAATGGCCATAAATGATGGAAATAAAAGGTTTTAAATGAACAGTGAGCATGTGTTAATGGTGTTTTCCCCATGTAAATGGCATGAAGGAATATAGAACCCAAACAAGTAAATTTGAGAATGGATTTGGATTCTAGTCCCTAAAAATGAATTAATGTGATTAAATGTGTGACGTTTGAGTAATTTTGGGTATGAGACCCAACTTATGATTTAAAAAGCATGGTTTTAAATGATTTGAGTTGGGACCCCAGTAGAGGATCATGTAATGCTTGGAATCAATTCCTGCAATGAAAGGAATGAAACAAAAATGGTTTTGAAATGGAAAACTTAACGAGTTTTGAAATGAAGCACTAATAATGTGTTGGGGAACCACAGGGGTTGGTGTCGACAAGGTGGTAGGAGTATGAGACTCCAATGAAACAAATTGTCAGATACGGCTGTGGTTTCCGAGCTTGAGACGGTGTAGGTTGAGCCTGGGTTATTGAACCTAGTTGTTCGAGTCACCGGGCTCGTGACGGTGTAAGCTGGGCCTGGGTGTATGAGACCTAGGTGTCCTGGTCACCGACGGTGTAGGCTAAGCCTAGGTCATTGAACCTAGTTGTTCGGTTCACCGATGCAACGACAGACAAAGACGTATCCTTGTGCTTATGAAATGAAATTAAGGCTAGTTGGCCGAGGCGGTGTCATCCTGCTTGGGGAATTTCAGCGCGGCAGTGCAGGGAGGTTGGGGAAATGATGTCCTCGCCTACTGCTTGTGTGCCTGGTTACCCCTGATCAAGGTAACACCAATAAAGAAAAGTGGAAATGAATAAGAAAAGTGTGTGTGGTTTGTGGAAAATGAAAAGAAATGTGGTTTGGCTAGGATTGGACTTATGAATGGTCCTAAAATCCTAGAATAAAATAAGAATTATGTTTTAACCAGTTCCCAGCCAGTATTTTTGATTTTAGTTTTGAGCCCGAGAGGCATTGTGTTTTAGGTTAGATTTGGTCAGGAATGTGGATTTCTTAGAATTTGAGAAAGGTTTTGAAAAGTACAAAAGAGAAAGAAAAGATGAGTTTTGGGAAAATGTGGTTTTGGAAATGAATTCCCAAATGTTTAAAAAAAGGAAAGGAAAGTGAATTTTGGAGAAAAGCATAGTTCTGGGAGCAGATTCCTAAGTGATTTCAAGGAAAAAGGAAATAATGTTTTTAAAAATTGGATTTTCAAATGAAAACCAAGTTTCATAAATTAAAAATTGTATTTTTAGCGCTTTTACCGGATTTTTGTTGCTTGTGTGTTTGGGGCGCGTACTGAGTGACTTAGATGTCACTCACGCATGCTTTGGTTGGTTTTCAGGTGCAGATCATGTGCAGTCGAGTTCCAGTACCGGAGTTGGAGCTTCTAGCCACACATTGTTTCCTAGAGGTGAGCCTTAGTTACAGTTATTTATTTTTGCTGTAATTAGTGTAATTTTGCTTTTGATACTGTGATCTTAGTAGCGTGCTTGGGATCGGGGCGTTACGACATGATTAGTTGTCGGACTTATCACCGAATAGTTTGGATTGTCAGTCCACTCCAGACAATATAATGATTGTCAATCGGGTAGTTCAAGCTACTAGCCAAAGAGAAAGGGGGCATGACCAGATATCGGACCTGTCGACGAAAAAGATAGTTGCTTTGACAAGCGTCAATCAGGTTTTTCAGGGTACCAACCCAAGAAGAAAGAAGAGATTGGTCTAGTCCATCTGGGACATGACCAAAGGGAGGCACCATCAATTCTAACCATTCCGAAAAGAAATTGAAAGGGGCATGGCAAGATAGCGGACTTTCCAACTAGGGGATATGGCTAGTTTCAGACTTACCAACCGAAATGTGGCAAATTTCGGACTTACCAACCAAAATGTGGCAAGTTTCGTACTTATCGACCAAAAAGTGACATTTTAACGAATGTCAATCGGATAGTTTGAGATAGCAGTCCAAAAAGAACAATGAACACAACATTCAAAAAGCACCTAGTAGCAGAAAACAAAGCAGGATGACAAATCTATCAATCGAGAAGCAATCGGCGATTGTATGGGAGAGTAGGATAACAAACCTGTCAATTGAGAAGCAATCGGTGATGGTTCAGAAGCAGGAAAATTAAATGAACTCATCAACTGGAAAGTTGTTGGTGACTATCTAAAAGGAAAGATAAGCGAACTCATCAATCAAAAAGCAGTCAGTGATGATTCAGAAAGCTAGAAAAGCGAACTCATCAACCGAGAAGTAGTCGGTGATGGTTCGAAAGCAAGATGACGAACTCATCAACCAGGAAGCAGCCGGTGACGGTTCTCAAGGCAAGATAGGCGAACTCATCAACCGAAAAGTAGTCGGTGATGATTCGGAAAGTTGGAAAAGCAAACTCGTCAAATGAGAAGCAATCGGTGATAGTTTGGAAGGCTGGAAAAGCAAACTCGTCAATCGAGAAGCAGTCAGTGATAGTTTGGAAGGAAGATAGATGAACTCGTCAACCGAGATGTAGTCGGTGACGGTTCAAAAGCAAGAAAAGCAAACTCGTCAACCGAGAAGTAGTCAGTGACAGTTTGGAAGGAAGATAGATGAACTCGTCAACCGAGAAGCAGTCGGTGAGGGCTCGGGAGCAAGATAAATGAACTCATCAACCGGGGAATAGCTGGTGACTGTTTGAAAGGCTAGATAACGAACTCATCAACCAGGAAAAAACCAATGATGGTTCAGAAGCAAGAAAAGCGAATTCGTCGATCAAGAAGCAGTCGGTGATGATTCGGAAAGCAAGATAAGCAAACTCATCAACTGAGAAGCAGTTGGTGATGATTCGTAAGGATGAATAGACAAATCGGTCAACCATGAAGTAGTCGATGACGGTTTGGAAGCAAGAAAATAAACGAACATTTCAACCATGAAGCAATCGGTGACGGTTTGGAAGGCTAGATAACGAACTCATCAACCAGGAAGTAGTTGGTGACGGTTCAGAAGGCTAGAAAATGAACTCATCAATAGGGAAGCTGCTGGTGACAATTCAGAAGAGCAAGATAACAAACTCATCAACCAGAAAGTAGTCTGTGACAGTTTGGAAAGCAAGGTGGACGAACTTGTCAGCCAACAAGCAATCGATGACGATTCAGAAGGTTGGAAAAGCGAACTCGTCAACTGGGAAGCAGTCGGTGATAGTTCGGAAGACTGGAAAAGCGAACTCGTCAACAGGGAAGCAGTCAATGACGATTCGGGAGCAAGATTGATGAACTCGTCAACCAAGAAGTAGTCGACGACGGTTCGGAAGGAAGATAGAAGAGCTCATCAACCGAGAAGCATTCAGTGATGGTTTAAAAGCAAGAAAAGCGAACTCGTCAACCAAGAAGCAGTCGGGGATTGTTCGAAAGGAAGATAGACAAACTCGTCAATCGAGAAGCAGTCGATGACGACTCGAGAGAGCAGGATAACGAACCTATCAACCAAGAAGCAATCAGTGATGGTTTAGAAGTAGGAAAATAAAATGAACTCGTCAACCGAAAAGTTGTTGGTGATTGTCCGAAAGGCATGATAAGTGAACTCATCAACTAAAAAGTAGTCGATGATGATTCAGAAAGCTGGAAAAGTGAACTCGTCAACTAAGATGCAGTCGGTGACAATTCAAAAGCAAGATGACGAACTCATCAACTGAGAAGTAGCTGGTGACGGTTTGCAAGGCAAGATAGATGAACTCGCCAACCAAGAAGCTATCGGTGACGGCTCAGAGGCAAGAAAAGCAAACTCAACAATCTAAAAACAGTCGATGATAGTTTAGAAGGTTGGAAAAGCAAACTCGTCAACCGAGAAGAAGTCAGTGATAGCTTAGGAGCAAGATGGATGAACTCGTCAACCGAGAAGCAGTCAGTGACAGTTTGGATGGAAGATAAATGAACTCATCTATCAAGATGTAGTCGGTGATGGTTCAAAAGCAAGAAAAGCGAACTCATCAATCGAGAAGCAGTCAGTGACAGTTTGAAAGGAAGATAGATGAACTCGTCAATTGAGAAGCAGTCAGTGATGGCTCAAGAGCAAGATAAACAAACTAGTCAACTAGTGAATAGCCGGTGATAGTACGGAGGGCTAGATAACAAACCTATCAACCAAGAAGCAGCCAGTGATGCTTCGGAAGTAAGAAAAGCGAATTCATCAACCAAGAGACTGTTGTGACGATTCAAAAAGCAAAATAAACGAACTCGTCAATCGAGAAGCAGTTGATGATGATTCGTAAGGCTAGATAGACGAACTCGTCAACCGAGAAGTAGTCAATGACAGTTCGGAAGCAAGAAAATAAACGAACTTGTCAACTAGAAAGCAACCGGTGATGGCTTGGAGGGATAGATAACGAACTCATTAACCGGGAAGTAGCCAGTGACAGTTCAGAAGACAGGACAACATGACATCAAAAGGCAATCAACATATCCTTGGTGATGAAAGGAGGATACCAAAAGGCAATTGACAGGACACTGGAAACAAGAGAACGATACCAAAAGACAGCTGACATGCCCCTAGTATCGAGAGGATAATACCAAAAGGTAGCTGACATGCCCCTGGTAACAAGAGAATGATACCAAAAGGCAGCTGACATGCCCCTAGTATCGAAAGAAGGATAATACCAAAAGGCAGCTAACATTCACCCTGAAAACAAAAGAATGATACCAAAAGGCAGCTGACGTGCCTCTGGTAATAAGAGAATGATACCAAAAGGCAGCTGACATTCCCGCTGGCAACAAGAGAATGATAACAAAAGGTAGCTGACATGCCCCTAGTATCGAAAGGATAATACCAAAAGACAGCTGACATGCCCCTGATAACAAGAGAATGACACCAAAAGGCAGCTGACATGTCCCTAGTATCGAAAGAAGGATAATACCAAAAGGCAACTGACATGCCACCTAGCATCAGAACGCTAAGGATGTTGCTGAAAGAATGGAACAAAAGAAAGTTAGGGGGCCTAGACAGCTAGTTTAGCCAAAAGACGTTTGCTAGGAAGCACTTGCTTGTGGGCGCACCCTGAACCATGACTGCTTTGAACTGATGTTGTTCACAGATTTCATTGGAATTTCACTGCTCGTACCCGACATTTCTGGGGGAAGTGAGTATATGTGGTCTGTTGGATCGAAGACTGACATTCTATGATCAAGGATGCTTGTGGTAACGACCAACTGTAGTTATGGCTCTGCAAGCATTGTAGTCGTAGAAATTGTCACTTCCCTAGAGGCATATGCACTTGACTGCCATGCTAGGAGCACGATTTTACACTGCATTTTCTCAGTATAGCACGGCTATTCTGGTTGGAGATCATGGTCTAGACACTCTGCACCATAGTCGTAAGTCTATGCCTCATGGTGCGCCTAATGCACAAATTCTGTCCAAAGAGTAGCTGACATGCCTCTAGTGGACAAAGTTGACTTCCAGACGTAGTTGTTGTAGTCTTTGTGAGCTTGGTTAGAGAGCAAGCACCTGGCTCCTTAGAAGACGATGTGAAATGGTAATAGTGGGTAGATCAAGAGAGGTACCAGGATAAAACAGATGCCCTTGGTATCAAGTCAAGTTGCCAAATGATGTGGGGGTCTAGCTGTGACTGCAAGTGCTCTAGATCATAGGGAAACGAAGCTGTTAGCGGATAATGCTTGATAAAGAAGGTGTTCTGATCTGCTACTTGTTCAACTATTGTATTCTGACCATTTTGTCCCTGTTTGTGCAATCACTGGACAATCCCCAAGTAGTGCTGGTGGAACTTGGTTGACTGTGGGGAGATTATTGCTGATTCTGTAGGTTTGTATAACCTGTGCACTGGAAGGTGTCACTGTTGTACGTGTACTTTGATTAGAGAGCAGCTGAAATGTCCCTGATTGGAGACGCTCAATGAAACTCTATAATGTAATGCAAAATGCGAGTAGAAAGACTGCATCAAGCAAGGTAATGGTGGTGATGGATTTTATTATTGTACGGAGATATGCTGATAGATGATGGGTGAAGCTATTACTTAAGTAGGTAAACATGTTTTATTGATTAGTTATGATTTTTGTTTGTTGTGATTTTTGTTTGTTTGCCCTCATTATATTGGAAAGCTTCATGCCTATTGGAGGAGGATGCCTTCAACTCAGTTGACCCTATAGAGACTCACAAGCTATGGGTGGCTCTCGTAGGATGAGAGGTAGCACTCAAGCTCGTTGTGCGGTGGTAGGATAGACCAAACTCTTTAGGGTCGCGCACCGGCTCTTTTGAGTTCACACAATTTCTTTTCCTCCCTCATAGGCATATGGTTTCGCTTTATACCTGACTTGGAGGTAAAAGGCACCTGGTTTGGGTTGGAGGCTTTTGCTGTAGGAAGGGGGGCCAGTTTTTCAATGGTGTGGATTTACTAGGCACATGCTTTAACTCCACTCTAAAACATGATAGGGATAGAGCTACACCACATCTTCTTACTCTTGGGCTGACTTCTGTCTTCACCTTCTGTCTTTTAGTTTCTTTTATGCCCATGTGAAGGTATATTTCTTTTTTGGCTCACACACTAAGCCACCCTAGCATTTTATCTCCCTCTTGGAGGTGCTAAGACCTTGCAGAGTTTGGACATCTCACCCGGCCTTGGTAAGTGGTGGCTCCCTTGCTACTTGGTCATCTGATTAGTGCCATCTGAGGAAGAGCAATCCAATCTGTCGTAGGCAAATTTTTCGATTTTTGTTATCAAGTAGAGTTATTAACATGCAAAGCATTGTTAGTTTTGTTGTTTTCTAATTTTTTTGTACTTTTCTTCTTTTGGATTCTTGCTTTCCTTTTCTTTCATTTTGAATGCATGATGACAATGCAAAGAATGAAATAACAAAGAAAATAGGAAAAAAAAAGGATACAACTTTAGTCTCTATTGCAAGGCTTCTATTGCTAACTGAGAAGACTACGCTTATTGTTGAATCTAAAGTATCTGTAATTGCTACACTATGGCGTTCAGGGCATTTGTGTGTTCTGAGTCAAATCAGTGCATGGCAAGTTGGCAAACCTTGGGCTAGACCTCCCGTAAAGGAATGGGAATAGGAATGGTGCACGTATGTGTCGTCGGACAGATCTAGGAATCAGCAAGAGAAGGATCAAGGCTGACTTGATCAAAAAGGTTCCCCAAAAAAGGGTTGGGAGAAAGAAGATAAACCCCTGAAGTTCCGACATCTTCAAAGCTTGCAGGTTCAGATGAGGAGAAGTCGGCTACACTAGGGTAGGGAGATGTTGGTGCAAATTTGGATACTACCCCCTACATGTTGACAACAATAACACCTTTGTTGATCGAGCTCTAAACAACATCTCGGAGAGTGTGGCAATCGTCAGTTGAGTGCCCCAAGGCTCGATGATAATCGCAATGCACGTTCACATCATACCACCTTGGAAGAGGGTTTGGTGGTGGATGAGGATTCGAGAGTCGCAGAAGCAACACAACTTGAGGGAAGATGGCACTCAATGGCCCACCTAGCAGAGTGAAGTTGCCTTTAGTGCGATGTCCGAGCCTCTGCTTAGGTTGTTGTCCTTGTCGAAACAGTGCGACGTGATGCACTGGTTTGATGATGGAGTGTGTGTATGTGGTGTGTGGAGAGCCAGGTGCAAATGCTAACTAGCTCAGATCAGGTTGGCCCTTTACTCCAGTAGACTTCACAGAAGGCTTAATGAAAGCAATGTCTGCCTCCTTGACATTGCTAGTGTTGGCAATGTTGATGTTGAAGTTGTTGCTAGAAGTCGTGGCCTGTTTGACGAACGTAGAGAGTGTAGGGAAATTCCCACCATGCAGCAAACTTTCCATGCGAGCGCTAGCCGAATCAGTGATGCAAAAGTAGTGATGGGTTGAATGCTAAGGAGAGCCCCAATCTTTGGTTGTGCCCCTCTTGTAATGATCTCAATAGAGTCCTTGTCGAAGGGTCTATCCTTGATCTGGGAGGCTAGTGTGCACCAACGACTGACATACTTCCCAAATGGCTCGTGGGGTCCCTACTTGATCGCGACAAGATCCTCTCTCTTAGGGATCAAGTCAAGATTGAAGGAGTATTGCTCTAGGAATGCCATAGAGAGGTCGTTCCAAGTCTTGATAGAGGCCATGTCGAGGGATGTGAACCATCTAAGTGCTGGCCCTGTTAGACTTTTCTGGAACAAGCAGATCAGAAGCCTCTCATCGCCATGAAGCTGCGCGAGGTCTCCGCAATACGCCTTCAAATGGGCTATTGGGCAGCTACTATCGTTTTATTTTTCATATTCAAGGATGTGGAAATTTGAGGGGAGTGTCACCTCTGGAAAATAGCAAAGGTCCCAGAAGCAGTAAGACTGGTGTTCCCCACCTTGCACTTGACGAAGTACTCTTTCCAGATCACTGATTCTAGTTAAAAGGGCGTCTGAAGTTGCTACTTACGAGATAGGGGCAACTGATGCAAGTGCCACGTATGCCGTATGGGTCGCGCATGCGCGCTCCTCTGGATCCACCCTAACACCTCCTGGTGTCAAAGCGTAAGGGTCAGTATACCCATGCGTGGGTGCTAATTGTAGTGATGTCATGCGTGGATGAGCCTGAATCCGACGCAAAGGGAATGAATGAATTGCATGTTGTGTTATGTAAGATGCAGAGTGAGGGAGCAGCAACTATTGTATTGGTATGGTTCCAGGATACGAGCTCGAGGTATACTGCTCCCTAGCCAACTCGAACGGCTCGGCACCAGGTGGTGGAGTCATATGTTGTGCAAAGTGCAGTGACAGTGCAGGAGGTAGAGATGATGCCCCTATCGCTGGAGTAGTGAAGAGCTGAGGCGATGGCATTGGCAAAAATGTTGTGGGATGAGTTTGCAACGCTAAGGTAGTCTGCACCAAAACCTCAAGGGTCAAGGGAAAAGGAGCAGAGGTAGGACCAGGATAGAGAGCCATGCCCTGCAGCCTCTTTGCGAGAGCCATCAGATGCTACGGTTGCCTGGTAGAAAACTCATCGATGGATGAATCAAAAGGCAAGAGTGGGAGAGGAACAGACCCTACAACAAAAGCAACCACAGTCGACTGAATTCCTAGAACAGGAAAGCCCGAGGAAAGAGGTGCATCTGGTAGCACTTTTGGAACCTATGTGGTGATCACCGTAGTGGATTTGGTGATTGACTCCTGAGCGACGAGTGCCTACAAATGCCCCAAAGTGGGTACAGAGTCCCCTTGTACCCTAAAACAAAATGCATGGAGAGAAGGAGAATCAGAAGAAGTGAGAGATGGAGGAACCGAACTCAGGATCTCCTTCAAAACAACAATAGGAGGCTCACTGGTTGGCTGGGCCATGGCTGTCTGCGAGCAAGTATGAATGGGGCTACGGTGAAGAACAAATGAATGAGTTCTAGGACGAGCTATTGTCAAAAGCGACAAATAGCTCAGGAAAGAGAAGAAAGAAAGACCACAGGAAGTCGCCTGCGACGGAGACAGTTGAACTCTAGTCTAGGACCCCACACCCAGCTACCTGTGAGGGACAAGTAAGAAGATCAAGTGTCAGAACCTAGACAAAGATGCACAGAAAAATGCGAGTTATTAGGGTTGCATTAATGATACTCAATGCATATGGATGCCTAAAATGCGCTCTCTCGCCATGCATGACCCGCATAGGGATGACCACACATGATACACTCATGGGTTTAGGTTTTGACTCTAGTCAAAAAGTAAGGCTTCTGTTCTAAATCCTGACCAAAGTGCAGGCAGTGAACGAGTGGTGCATTGGTGGCCTCAACTCTTGCAGTAGCAGCGAGCTATACCCTCTACTATTACTGACACGACTCAAGACAAGGGGGCACAACGGCAACACGTCCTACGCCAAAGCCATAAAACGGGGAACCAGAACTGTCCTTCGTAGACTGTGGGTGGACACAAGAAAGGAGAAGATGCATGCTCCTATATGATCATTCATGCACATATACTTGGTATATTTTACTTGTGTTTTATTAAACTAAGGGGAATTGTGAGCATTTGTCTCTAGTTTTGCCTTATTATTTGTTTATTTGAATTTATGTGTTTTATTTTAACCATGAAGGAGAAACAACCATGTCTCTACTTTTCTATTCATGGCAAATACAAAAAGGAGAGAAAACACACAATCATGACATCCAAACACTCAATCAAGCAAAAGGCATCAGCATGGCATGTGCTAGTATTGTGTTATCAAGTAGGTGAAAAAGGAAGCAAGCATCATAACAAAAGGCATAAATCAAGTCATGTGCATGTGTTGTGACATAACAATCATGTAAAAGCATGTACAGTCAAATATGTACAAACAAGTAGGACAAGCAAACAAACACAAAGTGTACAAAACAATGCCAAACAAGCAAGAAAACCAACACGAAAACCAGAATTTGGTTATCCCCAGTGGAGTCGCCAGTTCCTATGACTATGCCGATGAAACCCTACATGACTCCTTGGTGTGTGGAAACACACGAAGAATCCCGATATGGTCATGACAAAGATGGAGAATCCGAGGAAGGAGACTCGACTCGGAAACACCAAAGAAGGATAAGAAAGGATAAGGAAAAGGAGTCACCACCTAGCCTCTTAATGGAAAGACAAGGAAAACCAAAATACATATGAATACGAAAAAATGATACAAATGAATGCGTGTGTGTTCCGTGCCTGATGGATGCAACACTTAGCCATTGCGAGCTAGAGAAAGGGTAAGGATTCCTGTTACGCATGGGGAAGGTGTTAGGCACCCCCATTCGCCCGAAAATTGGTCTTTCTTGGCTAATCACTTGTTATGTGTCAAAAATGCAATGTATGCTTGTCTAACCCTAAGATGTATGCTTGAAATCGTGGCAATGTGAATGCGAAAGTCAAACGAGAAAAGTTTCAAGTGAAATTGCACAAAAGAAAGAAAATAATCTGAGGGACAATGTAGGCATTGAAAATGCAGCTTTACTGTACGCCCTTAGGCGACATGAAACTCATGCAAAACATCGAAAATATTCAAAGAGAAAGCTAGTGCAAAACTACGGAAGACTTCGAATGCTCGTGAAAGTCAAAAAGGCAAAAAAATAATCCACATCAGGTCCATATCAGCATTGTCATGCCTATTAATGTACGCCCTCGAGCAATATAGAAAACCAATACAAAACAAAGTTGTAAAGTTAAATCAAAGGTGTGAAATGTTACGTAGAAGGCAAATCTGATTCAATATGGCAAAGTGCGATATGCATGAGAATATATATACATGAAAATATGCATGAAATGGGCATGAAATGCATGTGTGAAGATGAATGCTTGAAATATATGCATAAAAATACGACATGCATGAGAATATAGAAAATATGCGTGAGATGTACAGATGGTATGTATGGATGTGCATGGGGTTATGCATGAAGTGCATGCATGCGAACACATGTGGAAGATGATGAATGCAAGACATGAAATGTCAATGCCTGTCCTATCTTCGATGAGCTTCACTGGCCATCCCTGCCTGTTGCTTCCGTCAAGCAAGGTCGCCACTGAGCCTCGCTTCGATGACTCACCTCCAAGATCCGTCAATTGGGATCGCTTCCCAAATCCATTATCGAGACTTGCTTGGCCAGCCTTCAGAGCAAACCTGCAAACCTCTCTTCTTCTCCCTACCCTAATGCAAGGGTTACTCTCTTTCCCTCTCCTACGTATTACATGGGTTACAGGCATATGGATGGTGGTGGTTTTACTTTCATAAAGAGAGGATGAAATGGGAGAAATATGAATGTGTTTGGGGTGAGTGTTCTCTCATCCTCTTTCCTCCATTCTTTCCCTATGATGCATGGACTAAGGCGTGGGGGTGCTTGTGATAGGAGGTGAAGGACGAACTGAGGTTGTGGGCTTCTCTTTGCTGTGAAGGTCGTTAGGTGAGGTAAAATGCTTTGGCTGGAAGGAGGAACACCACCATGTGCAAGGTTTCTCTCTAGGTTTAGGCCTCTCTCTTCCTTTCTCCCTGTCTACATGGACTTAGATGTGGTGGAGGGAGCTTGCTGGGAGCTGATGAATGGAACTACTAGGGTTCGAACAAGTGATGGAAGACAGAGGCTAGGTGATGCTAGAAATGGCCAGAGAGGAGGAGAGGAGGTGTGGGGGCTACTATGGAAGTTGGGCTCTATCTCACTCTCTTCATGCCATAGCTACAAGGATTAACTAACTGGAAAGAGCTGAGTAAGACGGGTTAATGGATGCATTCGTGGAGGAAAGAGAAGGCCAGGCTAGAGGTGGGGAATGGAGGACGACTGGGTGATGCTGGAAGCTTGTTGGGATGGTGGTCTCAACTGACGGAGGAAAGGAGGATGACAGGAGTTAACCTCCTACATGCCCACTCTCCTACTCTCTACAGCAGCACGGATTTGATGTGAACAAAGATCAGGAGGGAAGAAGAAGGCAGTGTGATCGTTCTGATTGGAAGGAAGAGAAAAGTGGTGGTTTGAAGGAGGAGAAGAGGACTGAGGGAGGAAAGGAGGATAGAGGGAAGAGAGGAGGGTCGAGGGACATGGAAGAATTCTACGTGCTCTCCTTCTCTTCCTACTGCTGGACCTGAATTGTGGACGAACATGCTACCGGTGTAACTCTGGCAAGAGGTTTGTTGTGTTGGTGGCTAGCTCCATGTTCACTCTACCTCACCTCTCAGCTAAACTGACCCAAGGAAGAAAGAGGAAGTAGGACTGATGCATGCATGTAGGATGTATGTTGTGGAAGCTTACTTGAGTTCGGCATCTTCTCCAACAACGACGTCTCCTTTGGCTTGAGCTCGACGGTGCTGAAGGCATCCAACAAGGGCAACTAGAGGTTACAGGGATTAAGGAAGTCGATGCGGGTGGAGGCATGGAGGTCTGAGGGCTGAGCCCTACGTACATCTCGTTCCTTTCTCCCACTGCATGGCTTGACACGACGGAGAATGCAGGCTGGTCATGGAGAAGGAGGCTACCTATATGTCTTCTCCACGTGCATACCCTCCTTCACCTTACGACTGTGCGAGCTTGCGGAATAAGGAAGGGGACTAGGACTGATGCAAGGGGTAGTCCCCGACAGGTACATGCAAATGAGATCGAAAGCTCACCTGTGCTGCATGGGTTCGTGGAAGGAAGACGTCGACTGATGCATGAGACCTCTCTCCTACTCGTACTCCCCTCCTTCCTTGCCTTTTCTATTCTAGCTAGCAAGGTGAACTGAGCTCTGCAAGCTCAGGCATGCATTGGAGTCTCTAGCTCTTCCTCTCTAGCCAGAAAACCATCTCCTCAGAGCTGCATGGCGACCAGGTGTAGGGGAGGAAGGTGGCTACTGGTAGTGGCTAAGAAGAGCCAAAGGAAGGGTGGCCAGAGAGATAACAGTGGCTGCCTTGATGATGGATGAGGTGTTGAGGAGGAGGAGGATTTGGAAATGGGATTTCAAATGAGAGAGAGAGAGAGAGAGAGAGAAGAATGTTGTTGTGTTTGTATCCAACATGGGAGAGAGTGAATGTAGTGAGGTGTTTTTCCAAATGACACCCCCTTTTCTTACTCATCACTGGTCTTTATATAGGAGGAAACTTACCCGTAACAACGTAACAAACTTTCTAGCCAAACCCCTAACAAACCAATCCACTCCCATACCAAATCCTAATAGCCACTAACTAGCCCTCTAACAACCCTTTAACAATTCAATAACAACCTAACCACCTTCATAACAAACTAACAAACCCTCTAACCAATTCACTAACAAACTCTAACAACTCAATAACAAACCCAGTAATGTTTGAGAATGTGGGCTTAAATGGGCTTTGGTGGGCTTTGGTGGGCTAAGTTTAAGTCTTTAAATGAAATCAGAGCTTTGGGTTTGGTTTCAGGTTTGTGGGTTTGCTTGGGTTTAGGGTGCAATTAAATTTTAGGCTATTAGCTTGGTTTGTTGGATTTACATGGGTTTGAGTAGGTTTGAGGTATAACTAGGGTTTAGGATTTGGTTTGGTAAATTAATTGATCCACTAGGGTTTTAGATTGAAATAGAGGTTTAGGCCAATTCTGTAGATAAAGTTAGGTTGAGATGTGAGATGTCAAGTTGGCATAAAAATGATTGAGAGTCCAGCAACCACAATTCCACTCTAGAGAAAACTAACTACAATCCTGCAAACTGGGGGCGTCTACAGTGGTGTATAATTTGGTTCTTGCCTCTAGAACTGTCTTGTGTGCACAGCGTCTTCCATGTGTCAATGTTGAAAAAGTGTTTAGCAGATGCATCCCAGGTTATTCCAATACAGTCAGAAGAGCATTAGCAAGACTTGTCAGTAGCAAAAGATGTCGTATAGATATTATACCAGAAAGAATAAGTCCTCAGAAACAAGATTATTCCCCTAGCATTAATGTAGTGGCAACACCATGAGCAAAAGAAGCAACCTGGAAGTGTGAGACAGACATTCTGGCACGGTACCCCTACTTGTTTTAGTGAGAAAGAATTTCGAGGAGGAAATTCCTTTTAAGGGGGGAAGGATGTAACATCTATGCCCAGATTATCCAGAATGAGTGTAGTTAAGTTTTGTAATCTGGATAATTAGTTTAATGATGTGTAATTGTGTTGATCTCTCTCTTAAGTTGGTAATTATCTCTGGTATTTCCCCTACTGTGTGATATTTTGGACTCTCGAATGCCACATGTACGTGTGTAGGACTAGGGTGGGACCAAAGTCAACTCTGCATAGTGTCCACCACCATCCACTGTGCTCACGACAATGCCCCGCAACCTTTTGCCATGCCTCAACAACGATTCGCCAGGATTCCCGACAAATGTCAATGGCAAGCGGCGATATGAGGAGGGCTGCATTAAAAAGGAAGAAGAGGGATGGCATGGGATGGTAGACAGAAGAGGAAGAGAAGAGAGTTGGGGGTGAAACCAGAAGAAAGAGGTAGAGAGCTAGAGAAAGAAAAGATAGAGGGGAAGAAGTGGGTGTCACTGGTGGAGGAGAGGACCGTCGGAGACCTAAGAGGCCAGAGAGACGTCGATGGGAGAGAGGAAGATCATTGGGGAAGAAGGGATCACCGGAACCACTTGAGGGTACATGTTCCCATTCCCTACTTCATGTTTCAGTTCTAACTTTGAATGCATGGTTAATGTTGTGATTCTAGTTGAAAAGTATGGGAATGTGTTAATGAGCATGGAATCATGGTCATATGTTAATTTTGAGAATGTTCCATGATTTATTTAGAATTTAGTAGACTTTTACAAGAGGTTGCTACAATGACTTGGGACGAGTCTTTGTAGTTCTTGATTTTATATCTTGAGATATATGCCATGGTTTTTTATGAAACTTGTCCTAAATAGAAATAGATTTAGCATACTAGTAGTATGGTTATATGAAAGACTTATGGTTCACCGAGATGGTGTCCGTTGGAGGTCCCAATTCTAGCGAACGAGAGGCCTAAGGTTGGGGCTTGTTTTCAAGAAACGTGGATTTCTATCAGTTTGGCCCCAAACACTTGGTTCGACCGACTGAAATAGCTTGGTTTACCGAATCAGGGGATTTCAATAGATCATTTAGTTTAAGTGTAACACCCGTAAATTCATTTTGTAATTATTTACATTATAATGAATTTATTCTTGGACGGGTGTGTGACCATGCCGGTGGAACCACTGGGGCGCGGTTCACCGAAACCTGACTCCGGTGTGCGGGAACACACTGGGAGGTCCGATACAGTCACGGCTAAAATGGTTAATCCGGAAGGAGGGACAAGACTCGGAAACACCAAAGGGAAGACAAAAGGATAAGGAAAGGAGTCGCCACCTAGTCTTTTAATGGAAAGACGAGGAAAACCAAGAAAACACCAAAGAAGGCAAGATGTAATGATGCATGTGTGATCC
>JAMKQA010051466.1:0-21899 GCA_024699735.1 Posidonia australis | reverse complement strand
TATTTTGTCTCCAATTGTATAGAGAGAACTCCTCCCTCTTCTCTCTATATCTAGGGTTTCATGTGAGGTTCATCTGTGGGGGAGGGTTTGGATGCTTGGGATGTGGGCATCCATCCGTTCGTATCTGTTTTCTCTTCACCACTCGGCACAACAGGTTCCTCTTCTGCACCATCGCAAACCCAAGCAAGAGACGAAGATGCCAGTTCTGAAGAAGAAGCCGAAGAAGTGTCTGATACATCTAAGAAATTGGATTCACTTCAGCAGCAAATGTCAGAGATGTATCTTCACCAAAAGCAAATAATGGACATCCAACTTCAACAACAAAAGTTGATTTCTGACCTTATGCTACAACAAAATCAACGATATCAAGAGTATATGGAATGCATAAAGAAATTCAATGATCGAGTCGAGGCATACCAAGACACTCTTCAAGAATATCACCAGGATATTCTCGAACATATAAATCCGCCTACTCCTTAGATTTGTTGTTGTAGTGTCACTCGTTTGTCTCTTTGAATTTTTATGATATTTGGACATCTATTGTAACTGAATTGAGTTATTAATGACCTTATATTTTCTTCTGTTTGTCTTGGTTGATTGATAATTCTATATATTGTTTTTGATTACGTCACATTTTTGATTATGTCAAAAAGGGGGAGAAATAAATAGCGTATATGAAAATATCAATTATAGAATATATAAAAAGGGAGCTTAATTTAAGGGGGAGGTTATTGAATGTTTTATTGAAAGTTATAAAAAAATTCATAAAGGGAGCTTAGTTTAAGGGGGAGGTAATTATTGAAAATTCTTACCCTATATGATTAGAACTCACAATTGATATTTCGATTTTGTCATCATCAAAAAGGGGGAGATTGTTAGAAATATATTGTGTTCTGATGATTACACTTGACTAATGAATTTTTGTATATTCTCATGAAAGAAAAAGGTTGAAGAAAATACTTGAGTCATGCAAACTTTATGATATGTTGTAAAGTTACACTTGACAAATTGGTTGAGAAATGTATATGTATATGCATATGTCATGCAAACCTTATAATATGTTGGAAATGAATATGTAAAGTCATACTCGACAAATTGGTTGTAAAATATATGAAGTATCAAAATTGACATATCGAAGGAAAATTGGTATACAAAACGGTACTTCGAAATTAAAGATGAAGAATCAAGAAACTGCATACCGGAGAAAAACGGCATATCGAAGCAGGAAAAATCGGCACAAGTAACGGAACTCCGAAAAAGGCTGAGGAGATAAAGCTGAAGATAAAACGGCATACCAGGCTAAAATGGTATACCGTTTCAGGAGAATTCGGCGTACCGAAAGAATTCTGGCATACCGAATTGCCCGAGAGTTGCTAATTGAAGAATGAAATGGAATTCCGGTCGTCAAAATGGTATACCGATTGACTAACCGTTTATGACTGTTTTCTAGTCGTTAGACACATTTTTTTCATGATCTTATGGCTATAAATAGGACCTTTACTAGCCTTGATAGAGACATCACATTCATATACTTGTAACTCTCTATTTCCGTGCAAAAACTCTATCTTACATTCTCTTCACAAGTGACATTGTAATTCATTTGTAAAAGTGCTCTGCGAGAGGAAGTCACAAGTTGTAAAGCTACAAGGGGAGGCTCTAGTTTCTTGGGGAACGAGAAGTGGAAGGAGCATGGATTGAGTTGGTGGGATAGCCAACACAAGTAAGTATTTTATTGTTTTAAGTATAAAGGGAAAATTCTCAAGAGGGTCTTGAGGAGTGGACTAGGCCTGGGTTTGGTCGAACCACTATAAATAGCTTGTGTATTTGATTTCTCTCATCCCCTTCATGTGCATGTATTATCATTAGCCCTCAAATTTGTATGCTTATTATCAGTTGGTTGTACACTTTATCATTACACTTCATTTAGATTAACTCTTAATTAAAATCGGGAAATTTGATATTAAAAATTAAAATTCTCTATTCACTCCCCTCTAGAGAAGCCTTTTGATCCAACAGTAATGACTTGGATAAGTGGGTGTAAATCACAAGGACTGGATAGGGAATTGGATTCAGCATGAGGGTATGATGGTCATTCATAGGTGGTGGCCAATAAGGTGTGAGAGAACCAATGTTCGTCAGGTGAACTGACAGACTAACACTCTGGATTCAACTGATATAGGGCACTTGCGCCATTTTAGTGCGCTACATAGTTTTGCCTACTTGGTGCGCCAAGTAGTTGCATCTGATGTATTGCAGTGGTTGTTGGTTGGAATTTTGACCCACTTCCTCGAATGCTTGACCATTAATGGGCTTTGAGCTATTTGAAGATGGTGATTTCGGATAGGTTTATGGCCTTAGGTAGGTTTGGGGTGTTGGGGTAGGTTTTGGTAGTGGGAAATGCCTCATCGCAATTGCAACAAACTCTTTCGGAGAAATCTACTGACAAATGACCCAAATCGGGGTGTATACACATGGTTTTGCTCATCTTCGGTATTCAATAGACTTGATGGCAACTCCCTTTTTCCATTATCCTTCTTTTGTCTTGCCTTGTTTCAGTGTTTTTGAGTTGAGTGTCCTTCCTTAGATTCACCTCTTAGTTGTGACCTTATTTGTTCGTACGTTTGGCCCTCTGCACCTTACACGAGTCTAGTCATCAGCATGGTCATAGATGTCTACTACAACATTTCTCTCAGCCTTTCTCTGCACTTGTAGTGACCACTCCCTCAGCCTAGCATTGTCGAGCATAGCCACTAGGCACAACACCACATCCTCATCACATGGCACTGCACACCCACGCACAACAAATCTGAGCCTTGCATTATCAAGAAAACACAACGTAGCACACCCTCAAGCCACTGCACAGCATCCCCGACCAAGCCACAATGCCTCCATCATCGCCTTCTGACCAGCCACACCCAAAGAACGCCACCGACGAAAGGAGAAACATCCAACCACCGTACAGGTAAGCACGTATACCTTGAGCATAATTCTCCCTTCCTCTAATTTTGTGATGCATCCTCAATGTTGCTTGGCTTGTGTTTTTTTTCATATTTACATCCTCTATTTGACAAAGACGAGCTCATCTTCCGCATGAGGTCGATGACCCTTGAGTGTGGATGGCAGCTCGTCCAAGTGTACGTATTCTCCTCCTGACTCCTCCTTGATGCTCACCATGCGCTCACAACTAGGGAATCATCATCCTTTGGTTGCATGTTTGCTGACAATGACATCATAGTGGGTGTGTTGTCAGGAAGAGGTAAACACTTGCATTTGCATCTAAATCACATTGCATTCTTGTTTTTGTCATCATGCATACATCTACTATGTGTTTACTAGCTTTTACAATCGAATTGGCATGTGTTAGCATCGAATCATCAATGATGAAAGCTTGTAGCTTGGACTATAAAACTAGCAGCGTTTGTAGCCACTGTATATATCATCTATGGGTAGCTAAAGTGGATCACTTGTGTGTTTCCCTTGGTTCATTGCAGACTGCTTAGCTGAGTCAATGTTTTGCGTGATTTCTTTGCATGACTTTGGTTTTCTATCATTCAGATCTTACTCCTTGCATGTTTTTACTCACATTTTCGCATGGCATCTTGGCTTCAAGCATCCAACTAGGCAAAACTAAGGAGCATGCTTCCATTTGCAAGGCATCACATTATTAGCCAAAGGCATACATTGTTTGGTATTTGATTGCTTACATAGCGACACATGAGAGTGAATCTAGTCTAGAAAGGCCAACTCATCGAGCATAGGAGGGTGTCTGACACCATCCTCATGTGTAGCAAGAGTCTTTACCCTTTCTTTGACCTGCAATGATCTATGTATCGCATTCATTTGGCATGGTAATTAGGACACTTGCATCATTTTATCACATTTTTCTTGTGCGGTTTTCCTTGTCCTACGTATTTAATAGAGTAGGTGGTGATTCCGTTTCCTTATCCTTCTTTGCTTTACTTTTGCTTTGGTGTTTTTAAATTATAATGTCTTCCTTGGATTCACCAATTCACTGTGACCTTATCAGTTCATGCGTGTGGTTCTCGCACCTTGCATAGCTAGTCACCGACATGGTCATAGGAACTAGCGACTCCATTAGGGATACTAGACTTTGACTTTCATTTTGGCTTTTTCCTGTTTGTGTGGCTTTTGCTTTGTCTTGTCTTGCTTATGCTTGCTCTCTTGTGTGCTTAACCATGTCTTAATTTTTACGTGATGCTATGCTATATGCCTTTTATATGGTGGATGTTTTCCCTTACATGTTTGCTAGGCCACCACACCTGCACATTCCATGCTACATTCTTCTTAATTTGTTGGATGTTTTCCCATTTTCACCATCATGCCAATACAACACTTGCACATGCTATGTTCATGCCTTTTGCTTGTTGTATGCTTGCTTGCATGCCATGTGTGACCATGCTGACCCGAGGAGGTCTCAGCGCGGAGCCGCGTCAGAGGGAAGGAGATCACAGCCATGCCAAGATGGCGAAGGCACAAGGAAAGATAAAAGAAAAAGAAAAGGGGAGTCGTCACCTAGTCTTTTAAGGGAAAGACGAGGAAAACCACAAAAAGATGAATGCCTGAGGTGTAGATGTGAAGGCTGGATGTCTATAACCAGATGATGAGTAAGGATTCCTATTACGCACGAGGAAAGTGTTAGGCACCCTCGTACGCTGGAGAAACTAGGTCTTTCTAGTCTAATTGCATACTAAAGGCTAGATGGATGTCTTCTAAACCTGAATCATGCTCTAATCATGCTAATATGTATGCCATGACAAGACTAGATAGATGTGCAAGACAGTGTGAGAAAACAGCGAAGAAATCCACATGAATTGACAAAATCGCAAAAAATCACATGAGATGACGAGGTTTTGTTAAAGAACGCTTCTGAAAAACATAATGATATCAAAAAGATGACAAGCTAAGTCAACCCGAGTCCTCGGAATCATGAAAAAGTTGTGAGAATCAAAAAGGGGAAAATAATTCATGGTAGGGACAAATGTCAGCCTTTAGGCCTGTTAATGTACGCCCTTGGGCGATGAAACCTAAATCAAATCAAAAATTTGAAATGTAGGATTAAAGGCAATCAAATCAAATATCCGATAAGAAACTCTGAAGACAAAGTGAATCGAAATCATGGAGGAAGTCAAGAAAATCAAAAAAGGGGAAAATAATCCATAGTGGGGACAATGTCGGCCCTCAGGCCTATTAATGTACACTCTCGGGCGATGAAATCCAAATCAAATCAGAAATCTGAAATGTAGGATTAAAAGAAGTCAAATCGGATATTGGATAAGAAATTCTGAAGACAGAGTGAAGAAAGAAATCCACAAAGGAAAGGCATGTGATGTTGGCTCGCTAAATGCAAATGTCAGGAAAAAGGATATGAAATGCATGGATAAGTGCCTAAATGTGTAAAAACTCTAAAGAATGACTTAGACATGGACTATGCAAGACGGAGTGCAAAGACTGAGATGCACGCTCATGAATTGGAGGCATAGGGGAAATTTGGTCATTTCCCTAGCCATATGTGATAAAATGCTTGCATGGGAGTGATGCATGGCTTAAAATGTGTGCCAAAAGTCTATAGATGTTACTTGCAAGAAACATGGAGGAGAAAATCAACAAAATGATGTAAACACAATTACGGACAAACATAGGGGCCAAAATGCAAAATTCACAGAAAAGACTGAGAAACTGGATGAAAAATATGCTCATGACATCTATCCTAACATGCAAATGATGGGTCCAATGTCAATGTAGCACAGGGATGTAAAATTTGCACTTGAGTAATTTCCTGAAAGTTCAGGGTCTAAAGTGCAAAATTCACACATGAGTGCAAATGCAGCCAAAATGTAAAGCTACGGATCAAATCTCAGTGCAAACATGCTTTTTAAATGGAATAAATGATTAAATGCAGAATATGAGGTGAAATGAGTGAAATATGTCCCAAAAACATGAAAGAAAACATTTAAAACCGTAAATGATGGATTTGGAATTAATCTAAGGGTTAAAATGTAAATTTTATGCTCAGAATTGATTTGATGTCAATCCAGGGACTTTTCTGTAAAATTTCAGGGTCTGATTGTGACAACATGAGGCTTTTATGTTGGTTAAAGCAATTATGAAATTTCTTTGGGTTTAGGATGCAAAATGCACAAAGGAAACTCATTTTTTAAAGTTCTGGGGGCTTAATGCAAAAGTCCAGGACCAAACTGTAAAGAAAACTCCATTTTACTAACACTCAGTGTGAATTTTAAATATTTTAGGGTTGAGACTGCAAATTTCACAGAGAAAACATCATTTTTAGAAGATTCAGGGGCTAAATGCAAATATTTTGGACCTAAATATAAAGAAACTATGTTCTAGGGACCCAGATGTGATAAAAACATGCATTAATATGTTAAGAATTAAAAGATGAACAATGTAGGGGGCCACATGAAAAATTCACAAAGAAAATAAAAGAAATAAAAAGTATTTTAAAACTACAGGGATTAAAGTGAAAATGTCTGGACCCATATGCAATAAAAAGGACCTAAATGTAATAAAATAAGGACTTAAAAGTAATAATCAAAAACTAAAGAAATTAGGCCTAAAAAAATCCATTCGAAGATCACCGGAGGATCGTCGGCGTTCCGCCGCCGGTGATCTCTACGGCGAGCTCCTGGAGGCGGTCCGGCGGTCAGAGGGGTGCGCGCCAGGCTGGGGAAGCACCATGAAGGCACGGCGGACCTCCTCGAGTGGTGGGGCGCGGCTGGGGAGGCCCGAGGCCTCCCCCCCACCTCGAGCTTCGGCGAGGGGCTTCTGTCAGCGTCGAAGAAGACAACGGCGTGGCTAGAGGCGGTCCGGACGATGAAGGGGCACGTTGGAGGCTCAGGGAGCACCGTGGGGACACGGTGAGGATGGGACGATGCGGCTAAGCCCGAGGTGGTCTGGAGGCCTTCTCCCACCTCCGTCTCCGGTGATGGGGACGGTGGAGAGGTCGGGTTGCTGTGGAGGCCCTGGCAGGTGGTGGAGCGGCTCAAGGAGCACTGTGGTGATGCGCGGAGATTCCGGGATCGTCGGCGCGGAGTGTGGTGGACTCGTGCACGCGGGGGTGTCCTCAACAACGTGCTGCAGTCGTGGTGGCGTCAGCGGCGGCGCAGGCTGCAGAGGCTTCTCCTGATAAAGGGGGGGCACCGAGGAGGAGAATTGGATGTGTGTGAGCTTGTGGTTGGTTTTCTGTGCACCTAGTTGTGATTTGGGACAATTGTGCAGTCCGATTTGAGGATGCACAGTTGCCTCGATTTACGTGCCTATCTTTTCCTCATTTTCTCTCCTTTTTCTCCTTCCCTTTTTTCTTTCTCTCACGAGCCATGCCCTTCCACCCTTTCTCCGTATTCTTCTTCCACACCCGTGCCACCAGCGACGAAGGCCCGTGCCTCCCCGTCCTTTCCGACGGGATGGATGACTGGCGCCAAGCGAGTGGTGGCGAAGTTACAAAGAGGGAGGTAGGAGCGGGCAGAGAGAGAGCGAGGTGAGAAAGGAACGGAAGAGGAGAGAGAGCAGGGGTGCTTGAGCTGGGAGGAAGAGGGTCTGCGTGTGGGTGCTTCCACTAGGGGCCGAGGTTCACCGGAGCTTCTCCAAGGCGACGTCGGGGTGTGGTGAACTCGTCGGAGTCGTGTAGGCCGCCGGAGAGGTACACGATCCCCCTTCTCTCGTTATTGCTTCCTTGGAGAATAATGATGGAAAATGCATAAAAATGGTAGAAAAATAGAAGGAATGATGAAAATGTGATTAATGATGTGAATGTGTAGGGATCATGCTAGATTGTGTGAATTTTGTGAGTTTTTGGTAGATAATGGCTTAAATGTTTTAAGGTTTAACTCTGAGCATGTTTCCTTTGTGAATTTATATCTCCTTGGGTGGTTAGTGGAATCATGAATGATTTAAGGGGTTTTTATGTAGACTCAAGGATCTATGCCCTATGATTTTTTGGAAATTTTTGAGGTATGTTTAGGGGGTCCAATCGGGACTCCCACTTGGGGTGAATTCTACCGCCCGAATCAGGGGTGTGCCATGTTTGCGAGGAATTCGGTATGCCAAAATCCTGACTGATTAAGCCAGATCCCAGGTTTCGGTAGACCAAAATCCTCCAGTTGATCGAAACAGGGGGTTTTGGTATGCCGAACTGGAGATTCGGTCTGCCGTTTTTGCCCAGAACTTGGTATGCATAAATTATGAATTTAAATGAAGGATAAATGGTTTTAATGGTATGTTGGATATATGTTAATAATGTTTTCCCCATGTAATGACATGGAGGAAGGTGGAACCAAAATAAATAGATTTGGGCATGATTTTGGGTTTTAATCCCATAAATGAATGAAAAGGATGATTTTGTGTGGTTTTGGGCATGAGACCCAAATTTATGATTTTAAGCATGCTTTTCATAGCTTGAGTTGGGACCCCCAGTGGAGGGTCAGGTGTTGCAAGGAAATAGAGTCCTACAACGAAAAGAATGAAATGGAAAATGGGTTGAAATGAAAGTTTAAAGAGTTTTGAAATGGAACACTAATAATGTAGTTGCCGAGCTTGAGACGGTGTAGGCAGAGCTTTGGTTTTTATACCTAGTTGTTCAGGTCACCGATGATGTAGGCTGAGCTTGAGTTTTTATACCTAGTTGTTCGGGTCACTGAGCTCGTGACGGTGTAGACTGAGCCTGGGTCATTGGACCTAGTTGTTCGGGTCACTGATGGGGCATTTGACAGAGACGTATCCCTGTGCACATATGAGAAATGAAATTGAGGCCGGTTGGCCGGGGCAGTGACATCCCGCACGGGGAATTTCACCGCGATAGTGCAGGAAGGTAGGTGAAGGATGTCCTCACCTACTGCTTGTGCGCCTGGCTATCGCTGATCAAGGTAACAACAGTAAAGAAAAGTGGAAATGAATAAAGAAAAAGGAAATGTGATTTAGTCTGGATTGGACTAATGAAATAGTCCTAAAATCTTGAATTGAAATGATGATGATGTTTTTAACAGTTGCCAGCTTGTGTTTATGATTTGATTTTGAGTCTATAAGGCATTGTGTTTTAGGCTGGATCTGATCAGAAAATGTGACCTTGGGGAAGGAATCCCAAGTATTGAAAAAGATATGTTTTTGGAAAATGAATTCCAAAGGTTTTAAAAGAAAATGCAAAGGTGTGGTTTTGAAAGAAAAGGTGGTTTTGAAATGAGTTTCCAAATGTTTCTTGAGAAAAGAAAAGAAACATGGCTTTTGAAAAGAGCATGGATTTGGGATTGAATTCCCAAATGTTTCCCAATAAAAGAAAAGAGGACTTTCTAAAAGAAAACCAAGTTTTGAAAAAAAAAAATTAATTAAAGAAATGAGTTTTTATGGTTTTGCTGTGAGTTTTGTGGTTTGTGTTTGGGGCACGTACTAGGTGACTTAGTTGTCACTCATGCGTGCTTAGTTGGTTTTCAGGTGCAAACCGCGTGCAGCTGAGTTCCGGTGCAGGAGTTGGAGCTTCTAGCCACACATTGTGATCTAGAAAGTGAGCCTTAGTTACAGTTATTTAATGTTTCTATAATTAGTGTAATTATGCTTGATACTGTGCTTTGGTAGCGTGCCCAGGATCGGGGCGTTACACTAGCCCTTTCAATTAGTAGGAGCACAACATCCATTGAGCCCATTGCTTGGAGTTGTATCGTTGCGACAACTACTGCTTCTACACTCTACACCTTACATAGACAACATTCTATATACCCATCTCATATGCATTAGATACAAGCACCTACATGCATGTCACCATTGCACTATGCACCTTTGCAGTTGTATGCTGGCCCACATGCTTTGACTCCAGAAGGCATTAGGGTGGATCTAGAGGAGTGCTCAAGCATGACCCATACAGCATGTGTGGGACCTACCTCGGCTGCACTAGTCTCAACAACAACACCCTCGGATGCCCTCCTTACCAGGCTCAATGATCTGGAAAAGGCACTTCCTCAAGTGCAAGGTGGAGACCTCTCGTCCTACCAGTTCCAAGACCTCTGCTACTTTCTAGAAGTGATTCTCCCCTCAAATTTCTACATCCTAGAATTTGAGTAATACAATGGTAGAGGTTTCTCGATATCACATCTGAATGCATACTACGGAGACCTCACATAGCTTCACAGTGATGAGAGGCTTTTAATCAACCTGTTCTAGAAAAGTCGAATAGGGAAAACTCTCAAATGGTTTACCTCCCTCGACATGGTTACTATCAAGACTTAGGATGACCTTAGTAAAGCATCCAGGAACTATACTCCTTCAACCTCGATTTGATCTCTAAGCATGAGGATCTTGTTGCAATTTGGCAAAAGCCCCATGAGCCATTCAGGGAGAATGTTGGCCACTACCACGCAATAGCCTCCTAAGTGAAGGATAGGCCCTCTGACAAGGAGTCTATTGAAATCATCATCAAGGAAGTGCAACCAGTGACTAAAGCTCTACTTAGTATACAACCTATCACTCATTTTGCATCACTGATTCGAGCCAACATTAGCATGGAAAGCTCATTGCAAAGTGGGAATTTTCCTACATTCATTGCATTGTCTAGGTAGGCCAACTTCTCCGGTAATAACAATAATGGCAGCAACATCAAGAGGGCTTCAACACTAGCTACTCCATGAAAATTGTTGTCGCATATATCAGATCTTCTGCAGTGCTTGCTAATGCAGCAGGCCAGTCAATCCCTACCCAGCTTGCATCTACACCTAACTCTCCACACATCACCTCCACCATCGAGCTAGTGAATCATGTTGTGCTAGCATGTTAAGGATGACAATAAGGGTAAAGACCACCTCGCTACAAGGAAAGCGACTTCACTCCACTAGTTGAGTCGTTGAGTGATGTGTTTCCCAAGGTTGCGTCACTCCTGTAGCTACCAGAGGCTCGTCCAATGTCTTTCCCAAGGTTGCATCACTCCTACAGCTATTGAAGGTTCATCCACCACCAGACTATCTTCCAGGGTGGTACAAGATGAATCTATTTTACAAGTTTTATCAAGCTGTCAGGCATTCAACGAACAAGTGTTTCACTCTTTAGAATGTTGACCAATATTTGATTGACAATGGCGTCATTGTCGTCAACATACAGGAGGTAGCACCCACACCTACACAGCACTAACACACCCTAACATAGCTAGCCAATCCTTGCCTAGGCCTGCAATCTCTAAGGATGTAGGGACCTCAGGGGTTTACTTTCTTGCTCCTATCCTTTCTAATCCCAACTCTTCCCTGGTGGATCATTATGAACTCATCAGCTTTATTTCCTATCCTTCCCCTTCCCAGCTCTATCTAGTGGCACTCATGTGTGCCACTTATTTCTTGTTTTCCCATGGGGGGACTCAGCTCGAAGTTTACTTGTCTACTGTGTGCCAATCCAGCCTCACAAGTGTAGATTACCTTAGTCCCCAACAAGAGGCATAGGGCCGATAATCCCAGTAGTTTCTACATTATCACCATTAGTAGTAGTTTGATAGTCTCAACAGCTATAGAAGTATTGTTAGAATTATCAGTAGTCACTACCAACACAATCAATAGTTGCAAGCAGCCAGCAAAAGGGACTGTAGCTGTATCCTTTTCCTTGTTTCTTTAATGTTTTCTCTTTCTTTTAGCAAAATAGAAAAAACAAAATACAAAAATAATAATAATAAATAAAAAAATGAAAATCAAAAATAAAGAAAATCAAAGAAATCATATATGCACACCAACCCTTGCCCAATGACGAAAATCGAAAAAGCTAGCCTGCACAAGGAAAGGACAATCCCTCCTCAATTAACACAACCTAGACAAATAGGCAAGTGAGGGAGCCACTGCTCATTGAGAGCCGAATGAAGTGTCCAAACTCCGTAAAGGGTCAACACCTCCTAGAGGGTGACAAAATGCTAGGGTTTGATTCAGCGAGCGAGCCAAAAAGAAATACATATATGTGCACAAGCACAAAAGAACAAAGAAGAAAGAAGTCACAGACAGAAGTTAGCCTGAGAATGAGGCATGTGGGGTAACACTATCCCTATGACATACATTAGAAAGGAGACAGAGCATGTGCCTAGGAAGCCCACACCTTTGAAGGGACTAGCCACCTTTGTCCTACAGCAAAAGCCTCTAGATTAGGCGCCTATTACCTCCAAGCTAGGGATAGAGCGAGCCTAAGCGTCTTTGAGAGAGCAAAAGAAATATCAACAATCTCAAAAGAGTAGGTGCAAGTCCCTAAAGAGTTTTGCATGGAGCCTGATTCATCACACCACCTAGCATAGTGAGCTTGAGCGTCATCACCCACCAAGGAGTGCCACCCATAGTTTATGAGCCCTGGTAGGGTTAATTGAGTTGAGGGCATCCTCCTCCTTTCCAGTAAGCATGAATCCTTCCAGTATAACTGAGGGAAAATAATAAAATCACTCATTATAATCAACTTGCTTGCTTAAAACCCTCTCCTTGTGTGCCATGCTGATAGAACTGAACTCTTGTGCGAGGGAGTGCACGAAAATCGAGTTGGTCACGACGAAAAAGGTGAATTTGAGGAAGGACACTCGACTCGAAAACACCAAAGCAAAACAAAGATGGATAAGGAAAACGGAGTCACCACCTAGTCTATTTTTCATAAAGATGAGAAAAATCGAATGTAGGAAAAAATGCAATAAAAGTGATACAAATGAACATTTATGAATTCTCTATGCCTAATGGCTGCGACACAAAGGTCATTGTGGAATAAAGAAAGGGAAAAGACACCTGTTACACATGGGGAAGGTGTTAGGCACCCTATACATCCGATAAATCGATTTTTCTTGGCTAATCACTTGCATGTGTGGCAAATGCTAATGTATGCATGCTTAGTCTAGGATGGATGAATGCTCAATGCCATGATGCATGATGAGTGTGTGAAAACATGCAGAAAGTTGCATCTTGATGCATGAAAATCATAATAAAAATAGATGAGATGCAAATATGTGCTCAAGTCTACTGGGTTGTTTTGGACCCAACAATCTGTGGTAGTGGGCCGTTGTACCTGGACACGAGTCCAATACGCGGAGGCAACATGTGATCCAGAATATGATGTAGTTCAGTGACCTTTTCATTGCACAATGGTGAATGCAAAATGATGCAAATGGACAACAAAACACTAAGGAGGCATGGATGGACTATGATGAGTAGCTACCAATGTGGAGCATGGTCCTAGGATGCCGATCCGTCTCACTCGACCTCCCTTCACAACCTCTAGACGTCATTGTCTCACATGGCCATGGAATCCAACTGTGAGCTCCAGTGAGCCTTGTAGATGTCTCCTGAGGTGGAAGGAAGAAGAATGATATGGATACAGTGCATGGAGGCAGCACAAGATGCAGTCCACTTTATGCCATCATCATTGAGTTATGCTAGAGTTAAGGGCTTGACTGGCCACGGAGGCAGCAAGGAGTGTTGGTGAACTTCTTGGGTGACTCAGTGAAGAGAGAGGAATGGAGTGGGATGCTAGGTTGGGTTAGCATCATGCTTATAAGCCATTGGCCTAACACGGGCTAAGGGAACACATCACCGACATGAGGGAGAAGCAATGCATGAATGACAACAAAACAAGGAACATAGATGAAATGCAAGCAAATGACACATCAAAGAGGCTATGTAAAGCAAGAGGAAACAAACAAAACCACATTACAGGGAGGACGCTCACCTGTGGACTTTGGTAGGTTGTCCTTCCAATGTGCAGCTCACTACGACGCTCCTCCGAGCTGATGGTGCACGATGGTGATGGGGGCAGATGTGGGAGAGTTGTAGTAGTGCTAGAAGCACTCCTAAGTGGTAGATGGAGACTATGCAATGTGTTTGGTATATGCAGTGGCTGGGAGTTATGTATGGCTTTTTGTGGGCTATAGGGTGGTCAGAGATATGGTGGTCGCAGTTGGTGTCTCAATGAGTGGAGAGGCTCCACTGGAGAAACAAGTGGGCATCGAGAATGACTTGATAAGGTAGCGTAGTGGATGAAAGCTGTAGTGGAAGCTTGGATGTGGATTTGGGTGGCCAAAGATGGTGGAGATGTGGTGGTCAACGATGGAGGAGGCTTAGAGTAGGTCTCCTTGTCGGTAGGGAGGGCTGAGGACTGACATCCTTGTCAATGACAAGGCAGGAGAGTAAAAATAGAGGAGGATGTTGCATGGGAGGCGTTGGTTAAAATTTGAAGGAGGGATGGTTTGGATTTAATCAAGGGGATTGGATTGTGTTTAGGATAAGGAAGAGGGGTATGATGGTCCATAAATGTTGAGGAACACACCCAAATCCATGCTAGCCAATAGGAAGAGGAGAACTGGTGCACCAGGTGTTAAATGACCAATCGATCCACTATAGGGTAGCTATTGACCTCGGGCATCTACGATAGTCAACTGCAACACCAACACGTGAGAGTTGTCCATGAGGCAACCAACTGTGGCTACACGCACCTGTCTTATTGCAAAGCATGATGTAAGGATTCTAGGCCCGTTTAATGAACATTTGGCCCACCAAAAAGGATTCTAGGTTTGTGGTGTGGTGTAGGCTAAGGGTTTGGATGATCTTGGGATGGTTTGGAGGTGTAGAATGGGCTTAGGTGTATGAAAATGCCTTGTCGCCACAAGAGCGTGCTCTTCTAAAGGAGTCCATCGATAAGTGGCTGCCAAAGTAGGGTGTCTGTAGATGCCCCTCCCTGAGTAAGGTCGAGGGGAAACCAAGACTGATGCTCAAGGTTGACTAGATACCCCGCTTGGAGCCAGGGGAAGGTGGTGTTTGCTATTGGCGTTGAGTCATTTATTCGGCACCGAAAGTCATGACTTGTTTGCCGAAATGCAAATGCATATGAAAAAACAATGCTGAAAACACGAATGTGAAAACAATGCTAGAATGCGAATGTAATGCTGAAATGCACATGCTGGTGTTGCATGTTGATGCGTGTGAATGATGTGTTCTAAGGCAGATGGTACATGCTGGAAGTTAATGCTGGCAAGTGTTGAGCACTATTGGGGATATGTGCAACTCTGCACAATGCTAACGTGAATGTTGTGTGTGCGATGCTAATGCAGTGATGTTGATGTAGTATGTGCAAAGTGGATGATGATTGTGCGATGTTGGGCACACAATGCCTAGGATATCGCACTCTGTAGGGAGGCATGCTGACCATGATGCCAATGAGGTGATGATGCAGGTGAGGAGGTATTGAGGGTGATGCATGCGATGTTTGGCATACAGTATGGAACATACCATGCCGAGCAGACAATGCTGAGGACGAGTCACTAGCACTCAATGCCATGAGAGGTATGCTAAGAAAATGATGTTGGGTGCAAAACTAGCTATGTGAGGTTAGGGTATAATGTTGTGGTGCTAATGAGGATGCCAATGTAGTGTTGATGTATAGCTTATGCAATATGGTGCAATGCAGAACCACAAAATGTAATGCGTACATAGTAAAATGCAATTATATGCAGTGGAATGCATTGGGATGCGATGATATATTACGCTTATGTAGGGGCATGTAGTCATATGTAGTGGGATGTGATGTGATGACATGCTATAAAACATCAAGTGATGAGTTTTGGAATTACAAGCCTGGAGAGGGACATGATAGACCACGAAACTTGCATAAGGAGGGACACCCATCAGGACTGGCAATCCCACCAACCGGCGAAAGGGGCATGATAAGTTGATAGACTCATCACTGGATAGTTAGGGCTATCAGTTTGAGAAGAAGAGAGGTATGGCAAGTCTGACAGGCTTGCCGATCAGATGGAGACAATTGACAGATGTCATCTAGGTAGTTTGAGGTATTAGCCCACAAGGAAGAGGGCAACAAACAAGACTTTCGGGCTCGATGACCGACAGAAAGGGCATGATGGGTTGATAGACTCAGCACTGAATAGTTTGGGTTATTAGCCCGGAGGGAAAAGAGGGGACACGGCAAAATATCAGACTTGCTGATCGAGGAGTGACAATTGACGGATATCGTCCAGACATATGATAGTGTCACCTGAATAATTTGGGATATCAACCCAAAGGTAGACAAGGGGGCATGGTGAGTCTAAACCTACCTATCGAAAGATGAGGCACAAAAGGATACAATAGGCTAACAAGCTTTTCAGTCAAGAGGGATGGTGATAGAACCACTGACCTACTACCATAGATGTAGAGAACAACGGGAATACCACACTTGAAAGTGTAGTAGAGGTTCGAAGACGTACCCATGGTAATCAGGGGTGCCAACCCAAATGCAGACGAGATGATACCCAAGGACAACTAAGATGACCTTGGTATCGAGAGGAAGATAACAGGCTAGTGAGTCAGTCGATCAAGAGGAGACAGTGACAAGTCGATGGGCCTAACACCATGGACACAAAAAGCAAAGGGAATATCACGCTCGAAGGAGTGGTAGTGGTTCGAATTCAATCCCGTGGTAGTTGAGGATGCCAGCCCAAAAAGAAGAAGGGATGATACCAAAGGACAGCTGAGATGCCCCTGGTATCGAGGGATGATACCGAGAGGCAGCTAAAATGTCCCTAGTATCAAGGGATGGAGATGCAAGATGGAAGCAAAGGGTAGATTGAGAGATACCAAGACAAAATAGATGCTCTTGGTATCAAAGTGAGCTACTACAGGAAATGCCAAACACCACTTGAGGTTGTGCAATGGTCTGAGAATGGGCATGTGATGCTTTACCAAGGAAAGGCAAGGTGCAAACATGCAAGTTATAGGCCACCTGTGTAGTGGGCAGATGGGATTGGACAGGAGCGGAAAGAGATGCAAAAAAGAAGATGTGAATGTGGGGGTCAAGCTGCGACTGTAGGTGCACTCTGGACTGCTGAAATTGTTGAAGCTAATGCTAGCTGAGGCCACAAACGAAGCTTTCTTGCTGGATTATCTAAAGGTATGCATGTTCGACTGCGATTCTGAGTTATACTCAGAAGGTAGAAAGGGTTGTGCTGAACTAGTATGGGCCTTTGATGGGGTCACAATCTACTTTTGATATGCATGTTTTGATTGTGTATTACTCTATAGCTTGTTCAACCGTTGTGTTTTGGCTATTCTATACTTGGATGTGCCATCGTTAGGCATTCCTCGGTAGTGTTTTGTGGGGTGACTGTTGCCATGCTGTTGATTTTGCAAATCTATGTGGCCTGTGCATTAACAAGTGCCCTTGATGCGTGTGTTCATTGAACAGAAAGCAATTGAAATGCCCTTGGTTGAGGACACTTAATGATGAACTGCAAGGTGATGCATATACAAGCAAAGAGGTTTAAGTAAGCAAGCTAATTGATTAGGTGAGTGATTGCTGGGAGGTGGATTTTATTATTGCAAGCAAGTAGGTTGATTAATCATGGGTGATTTTTATTGTTTGAGCAAGTAAATATGCTTTATTGATTAGGGATAGTTTTCTATTTGTTTGCCCTTAGTTGAGCTAGAAAGTTGCATGCCTGCTGAAGGAGGAGGATGCCCTTGACTCAATAGACCTTGTCGAGACTCACATGATGTAGGTGGCTCTTGATGGGTGAGTGGCGGTGCTCATGCTCGTTGTGTAAGATGATGTGATGGATAGGGCTCCATGGCAAACTCTTTTAAGGTCCCACACCAACTTTTTTGAGATCCTTGACATTTTTTGCTCCCTCATAGACACATGGGTTTGCTTTATCCCTGGTTTGGAGGTAATAGGTGGCTGGTCTGGGTTGGAGGCTTTTGCTGTAGGGGACTAGTCCTTCAAAGTTGTGGGCTTCCCAAGCGCATGCTCTAACTTCTCTCCAAGGTGTCATAGCAGTAGAGCTACACCGCACGCCTCGGTTTTGGGCTAACTTTTGTCTTCGCCTTATAGCTTCTTTTGTTTCTTTTATGCCCATGCGGATATATTTTCTTGCTTAGTCACCTTAGCATTTTATCTTCCTTTGGGAGGTGCAGGGTCCTTGTGGAGTTTGGATACTTCATTTGGCTCTCGATGAGTGATAGCTCCCTTGCTAACCTGGTCACCTAGGCAGTGCTAATTGAGGAGGGATAGTCCTTTCTTATGTAGGCAAGCTTTCTGATTTTCATCATCCGACAGATGTATTGACAAAATGTTTTTTGTTGTTTTTTGATTTTTTAATTTTTTTGATTTTTGATTTTTTGTTGATTTTGATTTTTTTTTTTGTTTTTCTATTTTTTTTTGTAAATTTTTCGTGGTTTTCATGTTGTTGAAAGGAAAGGAGCAACAAAGGAATAAGGGAAAAGGATACAACTTCGATCCCTACTACTGACTACTTTATTACTGCTGATCGTGTTGTTGTTGACTATGTTGTTGGGGTCACTAGCTATTCTGGTAGTGTCGTCGAGATTGTTGGGATGATTGAGGCTGCTAATGGGTTTGTTGAGACTACTAGGATTGCTGTAACTGTCACGTTGTGTTTGTTGTTGGGATCCAAAGTGTTGACACTTGCAAGACTAGGTTGGTGCACAATAGGCAAGAAAACTCAAGCTTAAGCCCCCTACAAGAACATGGGAACAGAAGAGGGAAATAGACTGGTGAGATTGACAGGATTCATCGGGGGAAAGCTAAAATCAAAAGAGATAAGGGAAAGGATGAAGAATCTTGAGCCAACAACATCCTTGGAGCCTCAGAACTCGGGCAAGGATGTGTCAGACTAGTCTAGGCATGCCGGTGCAGGTGCAGGTGTAGGTGTTGGTGCATGCTCTGCCGAACCAACACTGATGACCTTTTGGTCGACCAGGTTCTGAACGACATCTCGCAAAGTAATGCTGTTGTTAGTCAAATGCCCGACACAATGAAGAAAGCTATAGTACGTGCTTCTGTCATACCATCGAGGGATAGGTTCCGGTAGCAGATGAGGGTTTGGGAGCCTCATAAATGACTCAACCTTAGGAAAAACGATGCTCAGTGGCTCAACAAGAGGAGTGTAGTCACTTTCAGTGCGTGAGGTCGCTTTTGCCCTATGGCTATCCTTGTTGATCTGGTGCGATGTTGTGCACAGGCTCGACGGCAAAGGGTGTGTACGAAGTGTGTAAAGAGGTAGATGCAAATGCTAATTGATCTGAGTCGAGATATCCCACTACCTCATAGGCTTTGCAGAAGGTTTGACATACATGACGACTGCCTTCTTAGAGTAGCAGGTGCTATTGTTGTTGTAGTTGTTGCTGGAGGCAACAGTCTACTTAGTGAATGTAATGAGTGCGGGAAATTCCCACTTCGTAATGAGTTTTCCATGCGAGAACCAACCCGAATTAGAGATGCAAAGGATGTGATGAACTAGATGCTAAGCAGAGCCCCAGTTGCCATTTGTGCTCCCTTGATAATGATCTTGATAGACTCCTCATCAGAGGGCGTGCCTACGACCGACATACTCCCTGAACGGTTCAAAAGGCCTTTGTCACATTGCGACAAGATCCTCGCGCTTAAGGATTGAGTCGAAGTTGAAGGAATATTGCTCTAGGAATTCCTGGGTAAGGTCATTCCAGGTCTTGATAGTGGCCATGTCGAGAGATGTATACCACTTGAGCATTGGCCCTGTCAGGCTCTTCTGGAACAGGCGGATCAATAGCCTCTCGTCGCCCTGAAGCTATGTGATGTCTCTATAGAATGCCTTGAAATGAGATATGAGGTAGCCTCTACCATTGTATTTTTCAAATTTTAGGATTTGAAAATTTGGAGGATGTGAAAATTTGGAGAGAGTGTCGCCTCTAGAAAATAACAGAGGTCTCAGAATTAGTTAGACTAGCAGTTCCCACCTCTCACTTAAGGAAGTGCTTTCTCCATATCACCGATCTTAGTAAGGAGAGCATCTGACGTCATTGTTGTTGACGATATTATAGCCGAGGCAAGTGTTGTGCATGTTGTATGGGTCGCACGTAAGTGCTCTTCGAGATCCATCCTGATGCCTCTTGGTGTCAAGACGTGAGGACCAACATACTTGTGCAAGGGTGTAGACTGCAGTGGTGTTGTGATGTTTGTAGGGGCCTATATCTTATGCAAAGATGGATAGGTAGCATGTTGTCTAATGTGTGGCACAATGTGTGAGAGCAATAGCTATTGTACCAGCACGACATCGAGCAATGAGCTAAAGGGATGCTGTGTTCCTACTGAATCGAAGGGGTTGGCCACTAGGTGATGGAGTTGAATGTTGTGCATAGAGTTGTGCAAATGCAGGAGGCAAGGAAGGCACCCACATTACTGGAGCCGTGAGGAGCTAAGGCAATGGTGGGGTGGAAGTGTAGTGAAATGGGCCTGTGGAGCTAAGGTAGGGTGCACCAAAACCTAGAGTGTTGGAAAAAAAGGGATAGAAGTAGGATGGAGGGAAAGAGCCATGCCCATAGCTTCTGTGCAAGAGCCAACAGATGCTGCACTCGCATGGTAGAAGACTCAATGATAGGCAAGCTGGAAGGCAAAGGCATGGATGTGTGTGGGGGCACAAAAGCCGAAGAGGTAGTAGAGAGAGACCCCACAGGAGAGGTAGCCGTAGTAGAGTGGATTCCTGAAGCAAGAAAACCTTGCAAAGGAACGATAGGTGGCACCTCTGGATCCCAAGGGGTGGTCATCAAAGTAGGTTCGATGACAAGGTCTAGATCGATTATGGTCTGCCATTGTCCCAAAATAGGAGGGACAGAATCATCACATTCTTAAGAATGGTGTGCACAGGGGGAGGAAGGAGTAGTAGGAGGAGATGGAGGGATTGAACTCAGGACCTCCTCTAGAGCAGTAGGGTGAGATTCATTAGTTTGTTGGACCATGACGGATCGCGAGCAGGTACGAACAAGGTTGTGGAAAAAGGGAAAGGCATTAGCTCTAAGACGAGCTACGGTCAGAAGCGATACTAGCTCGGGGATAGGAAGAAAGGGCACTAGAGGCTTCCCATGACAAAGACACTCGAGCTTTTGGCAAAGGACCTCACACCAAGCTATCTATGGAAATAGGAAACAATAATAGGTGTTAGAACCTGTGACAAGGATGCAATGCAAGTTATTAAGGTGGCATGAGTGGCACTTGATGCAGATCAATGCCCTAGAATGCACTCTCTCACTATGCATTTCCTGAATAGGCCATCCACCCATGACTCTCTCATGGGTTTGGGATTTGACACGAGGTAGAAAGTAAGTTTCTCATTCTAAATCCTGGCCAAAGTGCAGGCAGTGAATGGGTGGTGCATTAGAAGCCTCGACTCCTACCAAAGCAATGAGTTGTATCCTCTACTAACATCAACACAACCCTAGACCGAGGGGGATAGAACGACAACTCATCCTACGTTAATTGCAATAGAACGAGAAGTTAAGACTATCCTTCTCAGACTATGGGTGGACACAACAGAGGAGAAGATCTATGCTTTCTTGAATGCTCAATTATGTGAGATGCTTTTTGTGTTTTACTTGCGAGTTTTATTAAGTCGAATAGGGGGAAGAGTGTCTTTAAGTCTCTAGTTTTGCCTAAGCATTGCTTTTATTTTTGTGGGTTTTAGATTAAGCTAGTAGGGAGAAGCAAATACATCTCTACTTTCCCTATGATGGCAAGTGTGAAATGGGAAGAAAACACCCAAGTATGGCAAGCAAGCAGCAACCATCAAGCACAAGGCATGTCCATGACATGTGTACATGTCGTGTTAACATGTTGGTGAAAAGGGAAATCATCCATCACATCAAAAGGCAGGTAGCATGGCATGTGCAAATGTAGTGGCATATCAAGTGTGTAAAGTAAAACACTCAACAAGCAAAAGGAATGTAGAAGCAAGCATGTAATGATATGAAAATGCTAATAAAGCAACAAGCATGTTGTAACCATGCCGGCGAGGAGATTCCGCAAATGAATGCGAAATCGGTCGGCAAAATCACGTCGAAAAAGCAAAAATAAATGGAGTCGCCACCTAATCTATTATGGAAGACAAGGAAAACCATATA
>JAMKQA010051465.1:0-29010 GCA_024699735.1 Posidonia australis | reverse complement strand
CAAGTGCTCCAAAGCTCTCTCTCTCAAAGCAATCAGAGGTTCTCCAGGGAGGAGAAAGAAATTCGTGATACAAGTGTACAAACAAGGTAATCTTTGTAGCTTGTAATATTCTAAGTTATTGAATATAAGGGTTAAGTCTAAAGTGGGGAACTTGAGGAGTGGACTAAACCAGGGTTGGCTGAACCACTATAAATCCTAGAGCATTGTGTGATTGAATGTTTTGTGCTTAATCCTTAATATTTTTCAGATTGCATAATAATTTCCAAAGAGTTAATTAAAATCGGAAAATCTCTATTCACCCCCCCTCTAGAGAAGCATTAGTATCCTACATTTGTCTCTAGGAAGATCAAAAGTACTTTTTGAAATTTCTGCTATGGTGAATTCCTCCTCTAGCAAATCTGGGTTGATGATCTTTCTAGGTAACAGGACATCCCAATTCAAAGATACTCTTAACCTAGAGCACTTGTTGAATTGTTTGGTAAAATGATTTTCAAGCTCAAGGCAGATCAAAGAAGGAGAAGTCAGAAGACTGCCATTAACATTAAGAGAGGAAATTGTGTTTATTCTTCTACGACATTTAAACATACTATGAAAAAAAGCAGTATTCAGATCCCCTTCCTTTAACCATTGAACCCTAGACTTCTATTTCCAGTATGTCTCTTGTTTTAACAGAAGGTTAAGATGTTCCATTCTGAGATTTTTCTTGATGTTCAAAGTAACATTATTAAGTAATTATGTTTCAGCCATAAGATCTATCATCATAATCTGAGATTCTATACATTCCAACCTTTTTTTCCTTTCCTCCCTCTTGGGGATGACCCAGCTCCTGATATGCTTCTTTAGGTTTTTAAGTTTGAAAGCAAATTTAGCAAGGGGAGAGTCTGAATTGCATATAGTGTTTGAGTTTTTCCAGCAGTTGGAAATGAAATTGTGACATCCCTCCAAGACTAACCAGGACTTGTAAAATTTAAAAGGGATTGGCCCCCCGCCCCTAGGCTTGGTATCCAATAATATTGGAGGATCTGAGACCACCCTAGCCTTGCCAACACACAAGGTGTCAGGGTTAGAGTTTGCCCAACCAGGTGAGATAAGAAACCTATCCAGTTTGACCATAGTTGAAGGAGATTGAAAATTGGACCAGGTGTATTGGCAATTATTTGGGGAAAGGTCCATTAATTGATTGTGATTTATAAAGTCATTGAATTTAGTCATAACAGGAGATACCCTAGAATTTGATGAATGTTCAAAAGAATATCTAGTGATATTAAAATCCCCTCCAATCACCCAATTGACATTACTATTTTGCTCAAATTTTCTAGCTCAATAAGGAAATCAGATTTAAATCTGGGTTCACAAGGTCCATATACCCCAATAAGCCACCATTCCATCCCATCTATACTGTTTTTAAGTTTAATTGAGAGGCTATAGGTGGCTAAAGAAGTGGATATTATATTGCACAATCTATCATTCCAACCTATTAGAATACCTCCAAAGGCCCCAAGAGAGGGTAAGTGGGTCCAGTTACTTGTTCTTCCTCCTCCCAGAATTCTAAGGAGAGATGGAGTGTATTCTTCTTTTTTTGTTTCACTAATGATGATTACATTACAATTATTCATTCTTATTAAGTTTCTCACCGTCCTTTTTTCCCTACTACTTCCTAGCCCTCTAATATTCTAGGCTGCAATAATCATAGAGAAACTTGTGACAAACGAAGAGAAGCAAAGTTCTCCTCAAGGTTTTGTTGATTGTCAAGGTTAACTGGAGTTAGACCTTGATCAGCTCTTACCAAGTTCAGAAAATCTTTGGCATCATCTAGATTTTTTAAATAAATACCAACATCATTACAAAAACTCATAAACTGTTCATATGAATCCTAATTTAGGACCTCATCAATTATATCATTACAAGAAGAATCATCTATACTAGTAGGCATAGATGTAGAAACATATATAGAGCCAGAGACATTATTAGGATCATCTGAGTGTTCATGATGAGAGGTGAAAGTACCTGGAGCATGAACAGGAGTGTCTGGCTGGGAGGGTAGCCTATCCCCAGTACCAGAGCCCAAATCATCCTGCTCAAGACAATCAAAAACTGTCAAGACCTTCTTAAATTTTGCCAAGGAAATGTTCCTAGCTCGTATTTCTTCCTCCACAAACTTTGAAGCTTCTACTAATTCTAGATCCTCTGTTACATTGACTTCAGTGACTGGTACAGGAACAGGGGGTCCCCGAAGAAGTGGAATTAGGGGTTGGGAGGACTCCTGCAGAGGTGGAAGCAGAGATGGGTTGAAAAGAATAAGACGGGCTGGCAGTCCTAGTCCAAACATTGTTGCCATGTTGGAGGCCTTTGCTATTTTTCCAAGGAGTGTTATTCTTTTTGGGCCAAGGAGGAAGAGGGGCAGAGGCTGTGGAGGAGGAAGGACATAAGTCCCAGCAACTTCTAAATTTGATGGGGTATACTAGTATTCCAAAAGCAAAAAATTTGGTGTTAGGGAGTTCTTTTCTAAGGTGCAAACGAACCCTAACCTTTGCAAAACCCAAGAACTTGAATCGATCAAGGGAAATGTCCACTTCCAACATATCAGCAAATTCAAAAACCATATGGGAGAAGAGGTCTACGTTCCATAGGTGGTGTGGTGTACCCTCTAATCTAATCCAGACACCTTCTTCTTTCAAAGTAAAAAACAACATTGGAATTTACAGACCACGGAACATAGGATGCTGGCAACATTTGAAGAGTGGATCCATATAGGTTAAGGGCCTCATTCCAAGAGAAGGAAGAAAACTTAAATAGAAATTTGCTAGGGGAGAAATCCAGCACTTCTACAAAGGTGGAGGCAGGCCAGTTCGTACGAAGGTGCTCCTCCAGGGTGAGCTTTGACAGATGTGGGGAATCCACAGTAACAATCACACAGCAAGAAAGGTAATGCAGTTGGTCATAGACAATTTCAAAAAGTGGAAGGGGATTTGGGGCATGAGGGGTGAGCACAACCATCCACTCAAGAGCAAGGACGAGCTTAGAGACCTGCATAAATTTACAGATGGCTACCGAGTGTGAGGGCGAAGAGCACTTGTAACAAGCATCATAATATCTGCAAAACTTATTCGTATGTCCACGAAGACCACAAGAAAAACGTCTCCCTTGTTTTCTACAGAAGCTTACTAGAGGCGAGACTCTTCTCCTCCATATAACCACCTCCCAAGATCCTAAAGAGTCTTCGAGAGCAGATGGGGAAGACGCCAAGGAAGGCACAGAAGGGTGTTCCTCCGGGGAGCAATGTGGGTCTGATAGCACCTGAGAGGCTTTGATTGGAGAGGCAAGAAGAGAAAAGCAAGAGCCAGGAATGGTAAAATGTATTAAACCACAACACAAGTTTTGTGTAGCAGAAGTATTGACAGGCCAAGTACTAGACTCCACTCTAGAAAAAATCCCAGTGTCAGAGATATGGGAGATATTCAAGGGAGAATGCGAAGAGGCGTTGTCAAAGGTCATACCTGACATTAAATCGTCTGAGCAAAAGGGAGGCGAACCGCTTCGATTCAAAGTAGTGATTACCTCAACCAGATTATCATAATCAAAGTTAATATTTCCATTAGTCACATAATCCTGCCGTTTAGCCCTAAAAATCCGATCAAGGTAATTAATAGGATTATAAATGAGTAAATTAGGAGGAGAGAAAGTGGAATAGTTCCACACATATTGCGAGGCATCAAAAAGTGGTGCTGCGGAGCATTTATGACCTCGGGAGACACCCCCATGGGGTGCGTCTTCTCCGGTGAGCCAGTGATCCCCGATCGGCCGAGGAACAGCCCTGATTGAAACCATAGGACTTAAAATAGCGTCTTTCAAAGATAAACTCCAATCCACAAACACGCGATTATAATCCCTAATCAAATAAAATTTTTTACTAAGGTGACTAATATCGTCATCCTCAAAGTCACGATTGTGACTATCGGATTCAGGCAAATCACTGGCCGGAACCCTAAATCCTCGTCAATCAGAGTAATGTCTCACCTTAAAGCACCAAATATTCCAGCAATAGTCATAGAAAATACTATCATTCAAGATGCATAACGAAAGACAATCGAAACGAGAAAGAAATAATGCAAATAATCCAGAAGAAAGATTGACATACAGATCTGGAAGAGGATCAAGCAAATAGTGTCTCTCTATTCTCCAGCAAGATCGGATCTCCCCAAAACAGATTAGGAATGTAAAAAAAAACGCCCCCAGAGTAGGAGATGCACCTGCAGGCTGATCAGCAGCAGATCAGAGCTCGCCCTAGGGCTAGCCCTCATCTCGGCGAGCGAAAGAGGGAAAGAAGAATGTGCTTTAACTTTAAAACATACCTGCGGGTTTTTTACCTCGCAGGAAGAAGGCCGGCACCGACGAGAGGGGGATGGAATAACCGGAGAGGGATCTTCTGCCTCCTCCTCAAGCAGCCTGTTTTTGAAGGCATACCAATTGAACCTGGTAGCCTAATGCAGGAGGGCACGAGCAAAGCGTCGACGACGCCCCATCCGCTAATTACAGGGCGCAGGAAGGCGAAGGTCGCACTGAGTCGCAGGGGGTCGCACTGTGTCCTTGTAAGATTCTTCCTTGTTTTTCTAATTAGACTTTATTTTTAAAAACAAAAAAAAATAAAAAAAACAAGGTGCCTACAGGAAAAAGTCCCTGTATGCACCTATAGGAACCTTTTAGCCTTCTAATAAAGTGAAAAGAGAAAGATTTATATAAAATATTTTGCAAAAAAATGAAAAAAATGGATTAAGAAGAAGCTTCCATCTATTACACTATAGTATTCGAAGCGTTTCAGCATCCTTAAGTGTTGGCCTTAGTGCTTACATGTGATTATTTTGTTGAAAGAAATTGGAACGTTTGTACTCAGTTTGTGACATTAAATTGAGAACTAATATTTCACATAATTGTATATATTTGGGGAAAAAAAGAAGAAGAAGAAGAAGAAGATTAAATGAGTTGGGACGAACAAGCGAACTTGCAACAAATTTATAAAATCGACAAACCACTCTCTTGAACAATCCCACAAACCATTTACTGCGAATCAAATGTGTGATCCAAACAAAACCATGAGTGTATTAGCGTAGAGAACATAACATGGAGTGAAACCATTGCCTGTGACACCCGTTTCATGTATAATATAATAGAAAAATTTTATAATATGATGTTATCCCAATTGAGGTAGAAGTTCAAGACATGAGATTTGTTAGGGTGTAGTATTATGTGACATGGTTTGATATTTTAGTTGTTTATTGTAAAAAAAAATTTAAAGGAATCCAAAAACCTCATGTGAGCTTTTTGATTATTTGAAACTAGATCCCAGACACCTAATCCAATTAATTACCAAACAGACTCATAGTGTTGTCATTCAAGTGTGAATTTTCTAACAATTTGTTGCCAACTTTCTTCATACATTATAATTCCTACAATACATTTGTTTGTTTATTCAGAAAACATCTCTATCTAATGTGAGCACAACCCACTTTCACCTAAAAATAATTATTTCCCTACTATATGTACTACTACATAGGTCAATTGTTCATTTTAGGTTCTTGATTTTGGAATCCATACCATATATAAGTGTCAATTGAGTTGGACCAAAACTTTGCCTACATGACCCAACACGAACCAAACCGTGTCGACCATGACGTGCTTGAAAGTATGGGCCATGTTAGGCCCAAGATTTACATGACCATACCGTACTAGCAAGAGCACGGTTGAGTCCATACTTTGACATGAGCACATGATACAAATTTTTTGAAGATGTGCCTTTTTTCTTTGAAGATATACTTTTCTATGTACCTTTTATAATACATTTTTATTTCTAGATATAAAACATATTTCAGGTATTTTTTATTTTGACTAAATTTAAAGTTTAAATAATAATAAAATACTTTTAAATTTTTATTATATTATTTAAAATATCTTTTCTTATAAGTTTTGACTTTAAAGATGGTAAACTGCTATTACATGTATTATATAAACAAAAAAATGAGACATGAAATAAAATATGAAAACAAAATACAAACACAAGACACGATTAGACCCACAACACGACACCAACATGATTGGCCCCATACCAAGGCTTCCTACAACTGTACGGACATGATTTAGACTTCAACCCAATTGACATCTATAAAACCATACTTCGTTGGATAAACCATGACAGAGTCGCTAGATCAACCATTCTCTAACAGGTTTACAAATAGAATGCTTTTGAATCATATGACGCTTGAGAATTTAGCATGGCGGCATTCTTGATCAGATGACACAATACTTGCATTGGTTTAATCCCTTACCTCTTGATCTAAATAATATATTTTCGAATTCAAATTGTTAAAAACGTGAAGTGTTGGAATGTTACCCGATAATGTACACAAACGTCCCTTTTTTGTTACATGTTTTTCCTCTAAATGGTGTTTCACCATGATAATGTGACATAATAATGTACCTAAAACAAAGGCTAACGTTCTTTATAACATGCTTCCTTTTGATCCAAGCTTTCCCTGAGATTGGAGGGAAAGTATTGACCTCTTATCAACCACTTCAAAAATTCATGCTGCTGCATATTCGACCTCAAGAGTCTCCTTTAAAACATGGCAACTCCTCTCAATAAATCAACAAATGATCTGCACAATAGCAACTGCATTCTTTCATGTAAAAAAAAGAAGAAATGGACACCAACTTTACAAAGGAGAAACACTCCCGGGCATCCATTGATTTTCTCTGTCGAGGCGACCACCATGCTCTTTGCTTCAGGAAATGGCACCCATATTCAACCATGGCTGATTTGAAGCATGCACAGTTACCAGCCAGGGCCCACGGATCAGAGCTCAACCTCATGGAGATCATTGCCCAAACTGCCACCATTGAATTGAGGCGAACCTCTGGTTTGATTTCTTGGACCATTAGGTACAACATATGGTGGGGAACCCAGTTCATCTTCTGAAATATTTGATCCATGTACTTTAGGATTTAATTGACCCGAAAAACTGCCACTCCATGATGCTGCTCGTGATGGGGTGGTAAGGGAAGCATCTCCATTTTGCATTCCCACCCCTGCATTCTTGTTTCTCAAGGGGGTGATGTTGTCCATGCTTGAAAACCGTTGCATGGAATACGATAGTGGTGGTGAAGAAAGGGATGAGAAAGACGAATCAGCAGCTGGCACCATGGAAGAAGCATCTTCATTACTGGAAGATTCTTGATTGCTTTCTGTTGCATCTCCATCTGTATCACTTATGGGAGCAGGAACAAAAAATTTAGCACCACTCATTGGTTTCACGGATTGAGAAGATGGGGGGTGGAATGAACTTGCTACCGCCCCACCACCCTTGTTGAATGTATCAACATACCTGGAAAATACAGGGTAAAAGAATTAGTAAGCTAGCTACCATCATTCAGAACTAAAAGAATACAACACACAATAACAACTTGAAAAAGAATCCCAAAAATCTACCTTGATCGAATGCCCATTCTACCTCGTGCAGAGAATTGATTTTGACTGGGTGGCATGGGTGGAATCCCTGAACTATGCTGCATGGCTTTGGGAGGTATTGCTTCAGTCTCCCTGTTAGCTGAAGAATTTTGGCTTTTCAATGCACTATTTATGTTGTAGTCCGACACCCCATTTTGAAAAGAAGACATTTTCGGAGGGGGTGGTGGAGCAGCTTCTTGAGGAGGTGGCTCAGCACCCTCCTCAACCCACCTTTTCAGCTTTTCATCATAATAGAACTTGTTTGCCTCACCCAATTTTGCCTTCAAATATAAAAAAAGAAAAGCACAAATAATGGTGGTTATTTAACAGGAAATTAAAATAGATAATGAAAGAAATAGACATATAATATCATATACCTGGCAGTCAGAACGTGATCTTGACACCCATCCCAATGTCTTCTGAAAGAGACCTGAACCAAAAAGACCAAACCGAGATGATCCACCTAAGTTTGATGTCTTGCTTTTCACATCAGAAGATGATGCATGGCTCGAAGTATTGGCCTGTTCCTGCATGTAACATGCAGAGATCCTCAAAGTTTTTACATGGTATAAAAATAATCTAATCTAGACTTAATGCTTTTGTACCAGCTAACAATGAGGTTGCTCAGATGAAACTAATTAAAACAAGAAAAAACTCCACAAAACACACAAAATAAACTGCTGGAAAAAAAATAAAGAGCTACGATTTTATAATGAAATGTTCTTATCTAAGTTTTCACCTTAGGGGCGTTTGTACACCTAAGAAGCACTGGAATTGATTTGGTCAGTGAGTAAATTCCTATTGACCAAGTAAAATCCTAGTGTTTGTGCACATAGTTCGAAATAAAACCAACGGAAAGTGAATTCCGTTGGATTTCAAAGTATAAAAGCCCAAGAAGAAATCATTTTCCACCTCTTCCCTTGGAATTTTAACGGATTTCACTATCCTCACCTCACCTCTTCTCTCCCACAATCCACACTTCTCTTCTTCTTTCACAATTCTCACCTCTCTTCCTCTCCCACCATCCTCACCTCTCTTCCTTTAACCCACTGACACAGCAACCGTCCTCCTCAATCCACCGACAAAGTGTCCTCTCCCTCGTGTCCTAGCCTACCAACGCAACAACTATTGACCTCCTCCTCAAACCGTCAACGCCTGTCTTCCTCTCCCCCGTGCCCTAACCCACCAACGCAACAACCCGTCCTCCTCCACCTCCAACTCCAACCATCCTTGGAGAGTAGGATCCATCGCCTTGCTTGCTACCACAAGAGGACCAAGAAGCTTCCTCCAGCTTTGGCCATCCTTGTGGAGAGAAGGTATTCCATATAACTTTCCCCCTAAATTTTTTATCACAAAACCTTCTAAAACAATGCCAAGCAAGCTTAATAGAAAAACTACCATCAGTAGTAGCATTCCATCTCATCTTATCTGGATCACTAGACAAACAAAACTCTTGACTAATGATGTCTTTAATCACATGATCAGGAAGACTAAGAGATCTCAGATTACCATGTACATCACCAGAAAAAACACTATTAACCTGAATATCAGGATTAGTAACAATAGCCTCATCCATGTCTTCGACAAATCCTTCTCCGGAAAACAGATCAATTATCAGGTGTCAGGTTTTCATTTTTCTTATGCACTGTAGGACAACGACAAGGTTGATAGACAAAGAAGTGCCAAAGTTTTGTGCCTTGGGTAACATGGTATCTTCTTCTCATTTGACACCTACCACTTTTCACGAGACTGTTCTGCCTAGATGAGGCAATTCTCTAACATGGAAGGAGAATTTGTTGTTGACCATTACTTAATCATGAATCATGAATGATGACTGTTGATGGTTCAACTTGGTTGCTTACTATGATTAAATGATGTCTATTTTTCTGTCTTCAATCAAAAACAAAATGTTGCCTTTTCATCTCGATTTATTCTCACTTGCTTGAGCATAAGTACTTTTTCATTGGTATATGTTTCTTACATGCTGGGAAATTATACGAGGATACATACTCTTTTATTTTTGTCAAATTTTTTTTGTCACAACTTATTGCGTATATCATTACTAAACATCATTCATTTTGCTCATTGTGAATATGGTTAATTCAATATCTCTCTCATTTTCTTTGTAAACTGTTCTTATTCTATTCCTTAATTCCTATTATCTTGATTTCTGTGAATCTTAAAATTCCTATAGGTCTTTATTCATCATACCATCCTGCTGTATTACAGACTTTCCATATTCATGTTGATAGGCCACTTGAGAATAATTAAATTTCCTTTGCTTTTCTGAACAGACACAAACTTGGTTAACAAATAGTTTCTCTTACTTTCTAATTCCTATTGACTTTAGAATTCCATTTCTTATCAAATTTTGTGCACAAACAAGCCCTCAATCTTCTTGTGTGATCTGAAGTTTACCTGTTTTGGACTTCTACCAAAATCCGGCTCTGAAACACTTCTATTATGCATGTTCCACCGGCCATCACCAGTCCACTCATTAATTGCCTCCACCGATGCTGATGGCATTAATGAGGTCATAGCCTTTGTAGATTGACTGCCTCCCACTTTTTGGGGCACTGAAAGGCTATCATACTCATTACCCTGCACTCTGTTTTCCGGTGTCGGTGGCAAAAGCGGAGGTGGTGCACCAATCATGCGATGAATGGATTTGTCAATACTAGTGATAAGTTTACCAACCAATTTTGCAGGGGCCAAATTAGTACCATAACCGCCCTAGAAATAGCACAAGAAAATGGCAAAGGTGAGTGATCGCATAAAAGATCAGTTGTGATTAGGAGTTAGGACTAAACTGATTATAGAAAACTACCTGCTGATGCATCCGCAAACGATCCTCAAGTGAAGATGCTGTAGTTTTCCACATTTCAACTTCAGGAGAACGGCCAGCATTTTTCAATAACTTTAGTATTGCTTGGCAATACCTGAGAAACTTATATTAAGAAACAGAAATAACGATTGATTGTCAAAAGTGTAAGACTTGTTTTTACTCACCTTAACGAATCTGAAACTTTCCCCACCTCGGCAAGCATGTAAGCATAGATAAGTTTGTATGGCTGGAATGGCAGAAGCTGAAACTGAGGATTCCCAAGCACCTTAGAATATTCATAAAATTCAGTCCTCTGCATCAGCAAAAATGGCATTGTCAGTTTCACTCCTTGAGAGTATCAAACTTGCCTGGTACCTTTGGAGGATAACTTGATGGTCTTACATGACAATCTAATGTCAAAAACCATTTATACTCTCAGGACAATTACAAACAAATGGATGGTCACACAACAAAAATCAGCTTAACAAATAAAAATTATTTAATTATATTCATTCAAGCTGTACATCAACAAATACAATGAGGACACATGTATAACGAAAAGATAGCTCATATTATTTATCACATAAATTTTCTCCAAAAAAAAGAAGAATAAAAAGCCTCATGTCCCAAAATTATGCAACATTCAGTCATCATTTGGGGTTGATAACAGGTTTCTCTACTGGGGAACCTGGCCATCTTAAATCTGTATGCTTCTCAAACTAATCTTTTTTGCTTGGAATCATGTATGCACACGGGCAAGGGAAAGTGAATGCAGACATTCGGTATTCATTATTGGTGTTGCCAAAACATACCAACTAAAATTTTCATTGTTTTTAAAAATATATTTAGTACCAATATGTATAAATGTGGTACAAATGCAGACTACTAGTCCAACATAAAATTTTTTAGTAGGTAATTCCAAAGGAAGAAATCTTTTGAAATTCTAAATTTATGATGAAGTTTAAACAAAATTTACAATAAGTTCTACTAGTCCAAGTTTTTTCTTTAATACTGGTGTTCACCATTGTGCATTTTGAATAGGCAGTTTAATTCTTAACCAACTTTTCTATCTCCAACAAAAACAGGGAAAGAAAAAGAAACACAAAAAAGTGAACATAATCGGTAGGATGATATTGCATTTATGTGCAGATATACATTTCTTATAGTGGTCTGATAAATAGCAAACATAAATTGCATGTGTGGTCTTTACATTACATACTTCTTCTCAGCATAAAAATTTAACTTTTTATGGAATTATATAATAATAATAGATAATACTAAGAAATGTGCATTTATTCAAAAGTTTTGAGATAATAGTTGGTTAGTGATTTCAATTTAGACCAAAAGATGGGAGAATGTGGGAGGGAGAGATGGAGGGAAACATGTTTGATAGGAGTATGGGGTGAAAATGGGAAGTCAGCACACAGCTTTTCTCAAAGAGATGTGGAGAGGTAAAGTATGTCCTGGTATTCTCTTCTCACACAGAAAAGAACATGAGCAAGAATAGAACATTTAAAGTAAATGTTTGTGTGACCCACAATTCCCTTCTTCCTTTCATTTTCATACTATAGATGTTTGCCAGAGAATTTGGTGCGTTTCCAAACATCGACGTAAAACTAAAAGATAAGTGTCTTGAGGTTGAGGCATGAGGCTTTGTGGTTTTTACTCAAAAGGTGAATCGCAGATTAAAACATAGTGAGGCAGTGCCTTAGGTACACCTGTGTTACTCAAAAGGTCAATATGCAGTTCGCACTGTCAAGTGAGATTTTAGTTCATAATACCTCATGTGACGAAGATGGTCAAAATTAGCCTTGTAGAAGTTAATTATTGTACTTACTCCCAGTCTCTTGAGTTTTGAAGGCTATATAGGTTAAAGTGACTTTACTCTCTCTTTTATCTCTGTTTTAATGGCTACAAGATTATTCCATGTGTCTTTTCATTATTTTTATAATTGGTATAGTCTATCATGTGATTTAAAAATCATCTCTCTCTTCAAAACTGCATTGAATATATGTTTAAAATGATATTCATAACACGTTCTCTCTAAAATCCCACTTTTCCTACAAATGCACACACACACACCCCTCGCTGTACAGAAAAAAGTATCACTAATTCAGCTTTTGCATTAAAATGTAACTAGTAAAAATATTCTGACCCAAGCACTGTTGCATATTTCATGTAAAAAAATAGTTATTTTGCTCAATTCTGTTTCACAGGCACATGTACATGATATTTCATAAAAATTTTGAGACAAGTGGGAGGAAAGGTCAATAGTAATACAATTTACAAATTTCATTGGTCATGTAGTGCATTTCACGTATTAACAAAATATAACTTTCAGAAAGTTATAGTTTTGCCGTAGAATGCCAAGAAGCACACCACTTGCTCATTCAGGTATTAGTGTATTACCCCTCCCCCCAATCCCAAATCAATAAACAAAAATCTAGAGCAAAAACTAAATTAACAGACAATCTATCAATACCATGAAAAAAAAGTGGTAAAACCTGAATGGCCTCTGGACTGAAAAATGTTCGAGGGCTGTTCCAGTGGTCAGCACCAATGAGACATAATCTTGCACTTTCTGAATATGACTCAAAGTTTGCTTCAGCTACCAAATAACACGTGTGTGCAGCAGTTATCTGCATCAGAATACCTATGAGGCAATGAACAAACATCATAACAACTTTTAAATAAAAAAAACCTGAATGGGGGCAAAAATTAGCATACCTCTCCTCTCTCCTTCCACAGGCAATCTCCAAGATGCACTATTACTAGTTCATCATCCTTTGTTCTATTTGCAGATATTATGGCCAGGTTCTCTTCCCAATCATCTAACATGCCATTAGCAGGAATCTGAGTGACTATGTAAATGTCAGTGAGTCATCATCACAAATGGTCCATAAAGGAATTAAACCATCAAAGCTGGGTTGAGTTGACAAAGCTTTACTCCATTATGTTACGACAAAGGCATGATTTTTTTTCTAAGCGGATTTTTTATAAAATAAAAAATGATTACTAAGCACATCTAAAGCTTTTGAGAGATGTGATGACTACAAATAAACTACAAAAGTCCATACCCATAAGACCAAGGAAAAACACAGAGATGGGCTAGAAAGGAAAATAGTAATACAGAAAATGATGAACCATAAAATTTACCTGACCAGACCGTTGAGGTACTTTCACTTCACTAGAGAAACCATTGTTCAAGGCCCCATCAGAAAAAACATTAGCAGGTTGCCCAGCAATAAGCAGGCATAATGTTCGTAAAGGTGATCCACAAACAAACTGACGGTTCGCCATTTGTTTTACAGTATCGATATAAAACTGCAAGAAATTAAAAGGGAGTGTTAGTAGATGGATTTTTATATGGATATATGGATTATCTGTTTATTAGTTTTCTTGTAGGCAAAGTATGAGTTCTATTGTAGTCACTTTGTTATTATGTACTATAGAATTCTTCTTTTCTAACATGGTATCAAAGCTAAAGATTTTCAACAACAACAAAAGGAACAGGGGGTAGGGGGGTGTTGTGTGAAGAAAGAAGCAAACCCACCGCCACCACTATCCACCTGCCTGTTTCGCAACTCAATCCCTCTTCTTTCCTTTCACCTCGCCGGTCCCTCCCTTCTTCTCCTTCCTCTTCTCCGGCCTGATCTACTCGCATCAGGGGCCAACAGATCTTGCAGCCCATCATCGGCTTCCTCCCATGCTCTGAGGGCATATGTTCCTACTTGTGTGATGTGAACATGCTTCCGTGAAGTACCAGCCTGCCTACTGTTCGTGCATGGCCAGATTCTTCTTGCATGTGTTGCTATTGTTTCCCAAAATTTGTACGCTTTTTTTGGGTTTTTTTTGTAAGGTGGCCCAATTATCCTTGTTTGTGATGACCTTTTCATCTACTACTAATGCCCATAATGGTTGGTTATGCAATCTCAGTGATACATCAATCTAGTTAAATGGGAAAAACTATTTGTTGTAGTCGAAGTCCTTCCAGGTTTTCCTTGGTGCTCATAGGAAACTCCACCATATCACTCAAGGATTCTTCATATGTAAAAGACCCGTCTTATGATGATTGGTTTGTTAATGACTATAAGGTCATTCCGTGGCTAGAGAACAATATGGATGAACAGAACTAACGTGATGTCCTCATGCTTACTCTGACTAAGTAGATCTAGGACACCTTGAAGAATGCATATGGTCATGAATAGTATGTATCTCATGTAACTAAGATTTATGAGCAGATATTTACGCTTCAACAAAGAGATTAATCTGTGCGGGAGTAATACACTTCTTTTCATACGTTGTTAGATGAATTAGAGGTGTATCAATCATTTATTATTGACATTATCAAGATAAGGGAATTTAGAGAAGAGCTTACCATGGCAAACTTTCTTTCTACCCTCAAACATGATACTCAATGGACAGATACTTGGTGGTGCTACCGTGCCTTCTCAGTTGATTGCTTTTTCTTGAGCATTGTGGATCTCCACTGGTACTCCCACAGTGTACACTGATCAGCTGCTCTTGTTAGCTTAGGACATGGTCATGATCATTATTATGGCTGTGGTCACGGACATAACTCTCTAGGGAGGCCATGGTTCCAATTATGGCAATAAAAAATGTGACCATGGTGGTTGTACGAATCACATTTTCAAGAAGTGTTGCGACAAGTTTGGAAAGTCATAATCGGCTCAACACACTGTTTCTTCGACTGATTTGCATGACAGTCACCGTATCTCATGTTGAGTATGACAAATTAGTTCAATCCACTACAACCTCTGTTACCACTCCAATTGTCTACCTCACCTTTGATTACATCCACTATAGAAGATTGAAGTGCATCAAAGCATATATCTGACACAAAACATTCTTTTTCTTCTTTGTCCTATTTGTGTTCTATTCCATTTGTTATTGTTGCAAATGGAACCCATTCTCCTATTGTCCGCCAAGGTGTAGTAAACCTACCATATAGTTTTATCCTTCATGATTACGTACCGAATTTTGAGTAAATCTCCTTTCTATTAGCCAACTTACCATCACTTGCTTTTGCTTATACATCTTCTTCATTAGAGTCGATTTACCTATAACATTGTCATTTGGGACATTTATTTGTTAAAAAGTTATAGAATATTTTAACTGTTTTGTCTTTTTTTAGTCAGTTTTAATGTGAGTCTTGTCAACTTCGGAAGCATATACTCGGTCTTCATATCTTTCGCGTTAACACAAATAAAGTTGTACTCACAGTATTTTAATGTGTTCATTGATGATTTCTCTCGTATGACTTAAACATATCTACTCAAAGATAGAACTCAAGTTGTTGATACCATTAAAGTTTTTTTTAATGAAATAAAAAATTTCTTTTCTAAGCCATTACATATCTTTCGTACTAATAATGCATTGGAGTATGTGTACAATGGTGTTTCTACTTTGTATAAGCCCTAAGGAATTTTTCATCAAACAACCAGATAACGATATTGCTAAATGCAAACATCGTCATTTGTTCGATGTAGTTTGAGCTTTCATGATACAAATGAAGGTACCAAAAAAATTATAGACTGATACTATACTTACCATTTGTCATCTCATTAATAAAATGCCTCCATGTGTTCATGATATGGTTCCTCATTCCCTTCTCTTTCCCCAAAAGTATTTGTTTCCTCTTCCACCCAATGTCTTTGGTTGTTTGTATTTTGTTCAAGATATTACTCCAAACCTAAACAAACTTTCTCCTCATTAGGTTTAATACAAGTTTGTTGGTTACTCTTGTACTCATAAGGATTAGCGTTATTATAATCCTCTTCGTAGAAAATATCATGTAACTATTGTTGTAACTTTTTTGAGTCTCTCTTTTTGGACACCTATTGCTCCTAGTGTGCCCATCCGCTTGCCTTTAAGCGCTTCTCTTGATGATCAGGTTGATTCTCCTTTTGTTGCTCCAAAAGACAAGCCATTGCCAATATATACTAGAAAACAAATGTGACTCAGGCTACTCTCAAAGGAACTACCTCTTCAACTTCCTTGGATGTAGGTCCATCTACTACACCTCCTACTATTACTTCTAACCTTGATCTTCCAATTACCAAAGACAAAGTAAACATTCTACTATGCATCCTTTGTCTCAATGATCACCTTCATCCTATGTATCAAACTTTTGCCTTATCTTTGTCATCTATTTCTATACCCATAGATTATCAAGAGGAATATTCTGTAGCTCAATGAAAGCACATAATGGATGAAGAAATGATTGCCTTGTGATCTCGGAATACTTGAGATCTAGTTGTAACTCCTCCAGATGTAGAAATTATCAATTGTTGTTGCCTATTTACAGTTAAATACAAATTTGATGACACCAATGATCGATACATGGCCCACTTGGTAGCACGTGACTTTACTCAAACATATGATGTGGATTATTTTGAGACTTTTTCTTCTATTGCATGTCTCAATTCAATCCACATTTTATATTCCTTAACAATCAATCAAAAGTGTTTTATGTAGATGCGAAGAACACCTTTCCATATGATGATTTACAAGAACAAGTATACATGAAGGCATGGAGCAACTCCCAAACTATGTTGCTCAAGGAGAGACTCATGTATGCAAGTTGAGAAAAGCTATATATGATTTAAAGCAAAGTCTACGTACATGGTTTACGAAATTCAATGGAAATGTTGCAAAAGTTGAATTCAGGCGATATAATGCAGATCATTTTAGCAATTTATGTAGATGATATTCTTATACAAGCAATGATAATGTAAGGATTGAGGAAAGTAGAGAATTCCTTAAAGAACACTTTTGCAACATGTAAAGAATGAAGTTGCCTTATCTCAAAGAAAGATTTGGAAAAGTCTAGATATTTTCTTGGGATTGAGATTGCTCATGTAAAGAATGAAGTTGCCTTATCTCAAAGAAAATATGTACTTAACTTGTTGCAGAAAACAGGGAAAGGACTCCCATTAACCCTAGTTTGGATTTGTGGGATGATTTTTCTGAAATGTTGGAGGATGCTAGCGATTATAGGCGACTTATTGGGAAACTTACAAATCGTATTGTGAGTTGATCAGTTATTACCTTTGTTGTGGGAGTGATAAGTCAGTTTATGCATAAACCCACATTGGTACACTAGAAGGCTTCCTAATGCATTTTGTCTTACTTGAAGAGTGCTCCTGGAAAAGGTTTACACTACAAGTGTCATGGACATCTCAAGGTGATTGATTATTCTAATTTGGATTATGCAGATGACAAAGGAAATAGGAAGTCTACATCTAGTTATTGCACCTTTGTTGAAAGTAATCACTTAAAAGAGTAAGAAACAAAATATTTCATCTTGATCTAGTGTTGAATCTGAGTACAAAGCAATGGTTGATACAACATGTGAATTAATGTGGATAAAGTCTATATTAACAAAGATTGGATTCCCCTCTGATGAACATATACCCATATACTATCACAATCAAGCTGTTATATACATTGCAAGTAAGCCAATGTTTCATGAAAGAATAAAGTATATATATGACATATTACAATTCCTTACACTTTCTCCTCAACTCAATTAGCAGATATTTTCACAAAAGCAATTGTTTCCAATAACTATTATTCATTGTGTAACAAGATGAGCATGATAAACTCATATGCTCTAACTAAAGGACGAGTGATAAAATAGATGGATCCTTACATGGATCTATGATTTATCTATTTATTATATTTCTTGTAGGCCAAGTATGAGTTCTCTTAGGGATTGTAGTCTCTTTATTATTATGCAATATAGAATTCTTCTTTTCTAACAAGGATAAAAAGAAAAACATTAGTTTGAATCAAGCTATTGTCTTTATAAGGCTAACTACAACATTAAAATCACAGGATACTATTAGCTCAAAACAAACCTTCTCGCCAAGCTGCGCTCCAAGAACAAGAGCAGGACCCCATAACATACCTTCCTGTGCACATTGAAGAGCTTCTTTCCTTTTACCAGAAACAAGAAGAGTTTGTATCTCGGCAGCAGTTGCCTAAGAAACAGACATATTCATCAACTTACATATTTAAGCAAAAAGATGTTAAACTAGACTAAAGAATGGGGATATACCCGACTCTGCCCCTCAGTGGGCAGGTTATACATGCAATGAGCGAATGCACCATATTCTGTCAAGTGAGTACCATTTTTTCTAGAAGAGGCAAAAAGCTTCGTCATAGCTGATTCTGGACCATCATTTTCCTATATGAAAGAAAATTGGGCAGAAGATTAAGAGACAAAAATAAATAAAATATGTTAGGTTGCACTAGCAAAGGAAAATCATAAATTTCTAACTATATAAAAAATTTAGAGCACATGTCTTTGATTATATCAGAAGGAACTCAAATGCTTCTTCCCACACATATATAATAGAATAATCTTAATAAATTCAGGATTTCATACATTTAGACAAATAACTAAAATAAACAAGCAAATCTCAAGCAATTGTCTAAAGAGGCTGCAGGAAACCCCCTTCATGGCACAATAAACTACTGATTCAACACTTTCCATAAAAATCTAGACCGAATGTCTTGATAAGACTAAATGAGGGTTCATGAGTTGCATGTAAAATATTCTCTCTTCAGTAAGTAAATGAAACTTACAGATATTTAGATTGAGCTAATTTCTCATGCAATCAATTTACATACCTTACTTAAAGTTTGATTGTAATAGATATGTTTGAATTGCATTACTAGATTGTAAGTGTGTCCAAATAACACTTTGATATTATAAGAACTTTTAGTAGAGTAATCCACACAGTATTACAAGAGAGTAAAGTAATAGTTATTACAACACTTATCCATAAAGGATGATCTTGTAATATGAGTTGGGAAATGGGAGGGTCAGTTAAAAAATATAAGAATAATATATTTGAGAGTCCAAGAGCATTATAATGAAACAAATGCAAAGCTCAGTTGAGACTTGAGAGTGCAATTTATGATATAAAAGATGAAATAATTAGGCATTTTATAAAAAGGGCATTGTTGGAGATATGTGCATCACAAGGGAATTTCAGAATTATGGGATGGTTATTAGCAAATTGGGAATGATAATTAAGGAATATAAATGCATCTTTTTTTTGTAAATTGGATATAGTGGTATTGTTGGAGATATAGGCATAATGAGAGGGGCAATTAATAATAAAATGAAGACTGTAAATGCATGTGCAATTTCAGTCAGCTAAAAATGGCAGGCCAAATTAGTCAATTTACAAATGTAAATAAAAATAGAAACCATCCATGATGTTCGAAATTTCGACCCAAAAGCAGACTTTGAACCAATTTATTTTTTTATTTATTTGAAGAGTAACTCTTAACCAATGTATAACTTGAATGTTTCTTTGATATTCCTGCATTGCATACCCAGATATGATATCATTTGTATTCAATATTTTTGTATGTTTGAAGTAGTTTACTTTATAAACCTCAACATTTACTTTTAACTTCTAATTGTTAGTGGTAGTTAATTGGTTCTCTCTTATATGGGTACTTGATACATGGATATCCATGTAAGAAGGAAATCCTAAATATGTGTAATAAATGTGATTAATCAAGTGATGAACTTTCTCTTTCAATCAACATGGTACAGAGCACGGGCTAACAAAACCCTAGCCGTTCTCTCTCTCTTCACCCTCTACCAACGACCCCAGGTCCTGTCTGGTGTAATCCCCAGCCAGCCCACGCCATCGACCACTCTAGTCTACTCTTCCTTCCTCCGCCAGCTTTTCACCACCACCCCAAGTCACCTTCCAACTTCCATCAGGCATCAACAGTCCTCCTTGCCCTCTTCTATCGACAATTCCACCCTCATTTTTGGCAATCGATGGCTCCAATAACCATCGGTGCCTCTACACGGATAAAGGCTAGATGTGTCTTCCTCCTCCAGGTTTTTCTATCTAAGGTACTCTATATGCCTTTATTTACCCTAGATCTATATATACTATCATAGGAACGGGTTTTTCCATCCTTTGTTGGTGTTTTCTCCTCAAAGTTGCAATTTTTTTGGCCTTCTTCCTCAATTTATTTGCTCCAATCAAACCATTATTTTGCCCTTTATCTTCTTCTCGTGAGATGTTAATGAGGAATCACTCTAAGATGTCCATCAAGCTCAATGGCAAAAATTATTTACTATGGTCTCAAACATTTCAGGCTTTTATTGGTGTACATCAAAAGACAAGCCACCTTACTGTCGAGCCTCCCGATGCCAAGGATGCTGTCTATGATGACTAGTTTGCTAATGATTGTGTCGTCACATCCTGACTTATCAGTAGTATGGAAGAAGATATTTCTCAAGGAATCATGATGTTGCATCTGACCTAGAAGATTTGAGACACCTTACACAACACATATGGTTACGAAAAAAACATTGCACGTATATGTGAGATATTTGAGCAGTTGTTCACTCACTGTCAAGGTGAGTGTTTCGTCTAGGAATTCTGCAGTTCTCTCAGGTCTCTACTAGATAAATTAAAAATTTATTAACCCTTTGTTACTAACATACTTAAGATGAGATAATATCAAGAGGAGATTGCACTAGCTATTTTTCTATATGGACTTCACCCCTCCTTAGTTTCTCAAACTCGTGCTCCAATCATTGGTGCAGACACACGTCCTTCTCTTTTGTCTAGTTTTTCACGGGCATTACATATCTCAAAAGTCACTCCTACTTCTATCCCAAATCTGTCAACTTTAGCTACCTCTACCAATGGTCATGGATGTGGACGTGGCAAATCTTTCGGTGGACGTGCCATTTGAAAGTGTAATCACTATGGCAAAACTAATCATACATCGGATAGTTGTTGGACCAAGTTTGACAAACCTCCTTGGACTCGACATGTCACAGAGTCTTCCTTTGACAACTCCTTCAGTCAAATGGTGACTATTTTCCAAGCCGATTATGACATATTTCTTGAACTCCAAGATGATCGACCTAATGCCACTATTGCTTATGCATCCACCTTAGGGACTGCCTTATTAGCTTTTAATGATAACTCTGAGACATCTTCCTATATGTTAGGTACTCACAACCTTTTCACTTGCCTTTCCTCTTTATTTGATATTAAATTTATTTCTATTGTTAATGGCCGCCAATGCTCAGTCTCTGGGGAAGGTGTGGTTCATGCTACCTCCCACATTACCTTTGACAAAGTCCTTTATGTACCTAATTGTCCAGTTAATCTTTTTTCCATTAGTTCTATTACCCGCCAAGTTTATTACTCAATAACATTTTATCCTTGCCATCATACTTTTTAAGACATACAACAGAAAAGAGGATTGGTTTAGATCGTTAACATGGTCACATTATTTACATGCTAATTTGCGATGATTTACCAAGTGAATTAGTATTTGTCTTTACTATTCCTGAGTCTTCATTGTTGTGGCACTGCAAACTTGGTCATCCATCCCTCAAGACTCTTCAACACTCGCTTCCTTGGATTAAGGTCAAATCCTTTGTATGTGAGTCCTATCATTTAGGAAAGCATCATCGTGCTTCCTATAAGCGGTCTAGTTTGTCTCATAGTTAGAATTCCTTTGATATAGTTCATTGTGATATATAAAGATCTGTCTAGTTATCGGTACAATATTATTTTTGTTGATGAGTATTCTAGAGTCTCTCAAGTCTACCTTCCGAAAGATCGACAACATGTATTTGACATTATCAAAAAAAAATTTGTTGAAATAATAAATGTTTTTTCTATTACTCCTAAGATTTTTTGTATTGACAATGCTTTAGAATTTGTTTAAAATAATATCCAAGAATATTATGCCTCTTTGAACATTCTTCATCAAATATTATGTCCTTGTACTTCTCGACAAAATGAGATAGTTGAAAGAAAGTATCATTACATACTTGATGTTGTCCACACTATTTTGTTGCAGATGAATGCTATTTTCACTGTTGCATACTTCATTAATAGGATGTCCTCTATATTTCTTGGTAGTGAGATTCCTTTACAACGTCTATATCCTGATAAAGAATTATTCAGTCTCCCACCAAAGGAATTTGACTATATTGCGTATGTTCAAGATCTCAATTTTGGCCTAGATAAGTTACACCCTCGTTCTATTCAACGCATATTTGTGGAATATTCCAGAACACAAATGGACTATCATTGTTATCATCCTCCCAGTTGTCCTTGTTTTGTGTCTGATGATGTTACTTTTTAAGAATCTAAATCTTATTTTGATTCCTTGGTATCTCTTACCACATCTGCCTCTACACCTATTCCCCAACTTATTAAGATTGTGCCTACTAAGGAACCAATGCAAGAGCAAATGCTTCATCCATTGCAAGTGTATTGTTGACAACAACGTATGCATCCACCTCCTTTGACTCAACCATCTCTCACCAATGCAGATTCACCACTTATAGACTTGAATCCACCCATTACTCTGTGAAAAGGTCTTCGTTCCTCCACTGTTCATCCTCTTTCCAATGTTATCACCTATGATTAACCTTCACCCATCTTTTTTCCAATTCACCTTATCAATTTCCTCAGAGTTTATACATAAGAGTTATCAAAAAGTACTTCTCTTACCACATTGGAAGGAAGTTATAGATAAGGAAATGCAAACTTTACAATATCATGACACATAGGATTTGGTTGCTCAACCTAAAGGAACTAGTATAGTTAGCCGTCAGTAGGTATTCATCATCAAATATAAGCTTGATGGCTTGATAGACAAGTATAAGGCATGACTAGTTGCTTAAGGCTTTATTCAATCTTACGGCATTGATTACGAGAAGACATTTCCCTCGGTTGCTAGACTTAACTCTATACGAGTGCTTCTATTTCTTGCCATCAATAGATCATGAAAACTGCACCAACTTGATGTTAAAAATGCTTTTCTATATGAAGATTTAGCATAATAAGTCTACATGGAGCAATCTTCTGGATATGTTGCTTAAGAGAAGAACAAGGTGTGCCTTCTTAGAAAGGCTATATATGGTTAGAAGTAGAGTCTAAAGGCTTGGTTCAATAAATTTAGCAAGGTACAGCTTCAAAAGATGTGTTATGAATCATTCGGTATTCATTAGTCATAATACCAAAGGGTGTATACTTCTGGTAGTATACGTTGATGATATTATCATTACAAGCAATGACACTGTAGACATCAAAGACATCAAAAAGTATTTGCAGCAACATTTCACTACTAAAGATATAGGTCACCCTAAATACTTTCTAGGAATTAAGTTTGCCCATGTCAGAGGACAAATGATACTGTCTCAAAGAAAGTATGCTTAGATCTCCTCAAGGAGACGGGACTCACAGGATACAAGTCAAAAAGTATTCTGATTAATGGATAAGTCTACAGGTATTTATGAGGATGTTGGAAGATATAGATGATTGATTGAGAAACTAATTTACCTAACAACGACATGACTAGATAATTCCTATATTGTTGGACTTCTCAGTTAATTCATGCATGAACCTAGAGAGATACATTAACAAAGTGTATTATCAATGCTTGCATACATAAAAGACACAGCTGGACGTGATCTGATTTATAAGGATAATGGCCATATATACATTGAAGTTTATTTTGACTCTGGTTATGTAGGAGACCAGAGTGATAAAAAATCAACTTCAGGTTACTGTACTTATGTTGGTAAAAATCTAATAACTTGGAGGAATAAGAAGTAAAATGTTGTTTTAAGGTCTAGTGCAAAAGCTGAATATTGTTCTATGGCTCAAACGACATGTGAAATGGTCTGACTTAAATCTTTACTATGCATTGCTAAAATCTTTACTATGATTTTCTGGTAAAGACACTTATGCCTATGCATTGCGACAAACAGGTGGCGATTGTTATTGCAAATAATCCAAATTTTCCTAAACGCACTAAGTATATTGAAGTGGGCTATCACTATGTGCATGATTTGATTACGAAGAGAATTATATGTACACCAAATACTCAATCTATAGAGGAATTGGCGGATGACTTTACTAAAGGATTAGATGTTGGGATTTTTGATTCCTTATGTAACAAACTAGACATGATTAATATATATGCTTCAGCTTGAAAGAGAGTGTTAATGGTAGTTAATTAGTTCTCACTTATATAGGTACTTGATATATGGATATCCATGTAAGAAGGAAACTTTATATATGTATAATAGATGTGATTAATCAAGTGAATGAACTTTCTCTCTCAATCAACACTAATATAAATTGGTCCTTAAGATTTAGAATTTTTTATCTACAACAGGACTGATTTCAAATCAGCCATTGTGAGAACTTGACCGTTTGGCGTTTGGACTATTTTTTACGTGAGTTCAGAACTACCTATAGTTATGGTACACTATTGCAATCAACAAGTTTGTGGAATTAATGGCAGTGGCATATTTTACATTATTTGGCTGTCTAGATGGTTTGTTTAAGGATTTTATAGAATAATGCATTAGAATTGCACAGTATTTGGTCAGCTTGCCTAAAAGAACCAATCTGACCAATGTAAGCAAAAGTTCCTAGATTCATGGAGATATAGAACAGCATATAAGTTATCATGCTTGCAAATCCATCAATTGAGTCCCCAACAATCCAATAATTACATATCTGGTTTGACAGATGGATGAAGATGCAAGCACACGTTTCATGCTTATTTAAGTAATAGCTATGAAATTCCCCAATATCATGCTAAGAATAGTGGATTTCTTTAGTTTGATATAGTTTGGTTTAGTTTGGATTGCAAAAATTACAAACCACAAGAAGTGGTTCGGTCTCAGTTTGAGGTTAGCCACACAAACCATTATATTAGAGTGTGATTTTAATTTTTAGATATACATATGTTTTGATCGTAAATCATCATATAGATACTAGAATTTTTCAGTAAAAATTCCATATTCTATTTGAAATTTTCTCAACTTAAACACTAATATTGCGTTTGGTACATTGAAATGAAAATAGATAGCAATGGAATGAACTCTGGAATGGAATTTAGAATGGAATGGAATGGAATAAACTTATTCCATTCCTGTGTTTGGTATGTAATGGAATTGCATAATGGAATACAATTCCTTTCCAATATTTAATACATATAAACAGAAACGAAATGAAAATATAAAATTTAGAAGATTAACAACTACATATTAACAAAAATATCCTGTCAATTTGAAGAAAAAATAATAATAATTTTTTTCCATACACATACACATAAAAGTATTAACATAAATAATCCTTTCTAAATTAGCATTAACATAAATAATCCTTTCTAAATTACCATTAACAAAGTATTCTTGGTAGGATAAAAATTCTTTGTAGGAAAAGAAGACAATAAAAAATATCAATATTCTTTGTAAAAAAAATACATACACATAAAAAAATAGAAAAAGAAGACCAAAAAATAAAAAAAACAGAAAATAGATGGTTGCGGAGGAGAGAAGGCCATAGAGGAGGAGGGAGGGCCTTAGAGGAGGAGGAGGAGGAGGATGACAGACGTCGGAAACACACAACGGAGGAGGAAGGATGGCCGCGGAGAAGGAGGAACAATCATAAAAAAAAGACACACAACGTTTTTAGGATGATTCCTAATGGAATGAGAATCAAATTCCTTACCTCTCGGTAAGGAATGAAATTCTCATGTTCATGGGAATTTCATTCCTAAGGGAATTTTATTTCTATGTCGATTCTAAAGATTTTTTTTGTACCAAACATCGAAATAGAATTCTCTCAATTCATTCCAGTCTATTCCATTCTCCATTCCAGCGTACCAAACGTTACGTAAACTTGCTCTTCTATTACATGTTATACCATGAATTAACATTAATTTTTATGCATTATTTGAATCCAAGTAGAAGCCATAAATCAAAACAAATTGAACCAAACCGTAACTTTATTGTTTGGTTTACTTTGATTCCAAAGTTGAAATGGCATGGTCAATCAGTTATGGTTCAGTTTGTGGTTCTGACATTAGCTGAACCATTGCACACCCCTACAATGGACATTTCTACCAAAGAATCAACAGCCAATAAACACGTAGATATACCATCTTCAGCCAATAAACATGTAGATATATTAACAGCCAATTTTATTACTAAGACTAGAAACCTGGGGTCTCAAGCTGACATCATCAGCCAATAAACACGTAGATATACTATCTTCATTATATGATTTAAAATGAGCTGCGCTACATTGATAAGAAACATGCAGCTTAAAAATACAGTAAAGGGCAATGTACAAACAAGAGCCTGATATAGGAATATCACTAAACAATGATTAACACATACAAGAGCCCTGATATATACATGCAATGTACAACTTTCATAAATTCTATATCAAATGAAAGATACAACATTAAATTTAAATGGCAAACCTACAAAAAGATGGTAAATATGTTTTTACCAAGAACGATGAGTCGGTGCCAAATGGAGATCGCAGTTTTCCATAATACTGACGGGAAATTTTCAGCAATGAAAGTAGTAATCTCAGATGTTCTCCTTTTTTAAAATCCATGGATGCTGTTTCACAACTAGCAATCCTCTCATCAATCCATTTGCTTAAGTCCTTACTCATGGCATTTCCACCAACAAGTGGACCAGGAAAGGACTGCTTACATAAAGAACAAAAGTAATCAAGATTGTAGAGCCCAAAGCCTGAGCTCTCACTTTTTTCCATGATTGCATCCGCCAAGTTTAGAATAGATATTGTGCCTCCCGCAGCATCCTTCATATGAAATTGCAAAAAAATGAAAAAAAAATAGTAATATGAAACATCATGTATTGAGTATGATGTATGATCATTCTTATGGTCTTGAGATATGCGATATTTATTCAATTATGACAACCACAACAAAGTACAAAATCAAACCTGGCTTCCATAGGCTGAATTTGTACCAGAGGAAGTATTCTTCATTATTACAAGTTTTCCACCAAATCCAAAAGTAACCAGGGCATGTGCAGGACGTCCAGCTGAAGATCTCCCTTCCATGGCATTGTAAGAGAACTGCGAAGGAGTTAACCTTTCACTCTGACATGATTCTTGTGAGTAGCTCATTATAGTTTGATTGCCAGAGTAGCCATGATGAGGTGTACTTGTCTGTTGGCACTGCTCCATGTTTGGCTGATTATACTGATATATGCTTTGTGCAGGAATAAAACCCTGAGTTTTGCTTGTTCCATTACTGTTACCATAGCCTTGATTTGAAATAGCCCCTGTTAATTTGAAACTGGCTTCTTTTTCGGTACAGTTTCCTGCAAAACTTGTTGCATCATAGAAATTTAACTTCTGTTGGTTTCCAGAGAAATCAGAAAAAGAAGCTTGAGAATCTTGAGGTTGAGGGTGCCATAGATTCTGTTGAGGATAATTACTCAAAGATTTCCCCCAGTCTCCACCAACATGGTTAGTTTGACCCGGAAACATCTGGTTGTCAAATTGACTGGCACCTTTATCATATGAAGTGTCCTTTTGTTCTAAGTAATACCCACCTGAAGTGCCACTGTCAACAGAAGTATCTTGGTTGATTGTTGTCATCTGAACAGACTGAGTGTAGGATTCTAAAGTTTGCCACTGTTGGGTGTATGTCTCATAGTACCACCCAGGGTATTGGGGATCAAATATCATATTGGCTGGGTATTCACTCGTTTCTTGAAAAGCATAATTCCAATCAGAAACGCTAGCAGTAGTACCCTCAGCTACACTCTCAACAAGTGACTGAACAGTTTGCTGCAGATAAGAAACGTTAAAACTTTGATCAGAACCAGTCTCTTGACCAGCAACTGGCTGTATATTAGCATCAGTTAATTGAGTATTGCTGTGGGAGCCTCCAAAGCCATCCAACTGGGTGCTAAGGTTTGAACCATAGCTATCTATCTGTGCTCTGTCAACTGCCAATTGAGTGTTGAATTGGGAGCTTTCTGCCTCAGCAACAACTACACCTCCATAGTCATCCACTTGGGCATTAGAATTTGTATCATAGCTACCCACTTGATACCATTGCCCAGTATTAGAATCATATTTCCACCCAGGGTAGAGACTTTCCCAATACTCCAGATCGTTAGCATCCAAACTGGCTTGAACATCTTGCTGCTGCGACAAGCTTGAACGTGTAGCTTGCTCACTGACCTTATCCCAAATTTGACCACCCTGTTGTTCCAAGTTACCAAAACATGTGCTCAGATCATTAGCAGCACCCTCCTCAACTCCGCAACTAGAATATTGATTAGTCGTCACCTTCTCCGGAAACCCACCCAAATCATCCTCGAGGAAGAAATCCGAATACGACCCAAAACCCCCCAAGTCATGCTGCTCCCCAACAGTAGCAAAAGCACTCCACTGCACCTCCTTAATACCAGTCTCCTCAGCACTCTTCTCTACTGTTAAACCAGTTGACCCCAACTCCGGTGCCACCACCTCAACAGACCGGTCATCAACCGGCACGACTTTGTCGAAAGCAAACGGCTTCGCCCCCACGGCAGCAGACCCAACATCCTCCCCCGCTATTTCCGCCTCCACCGTCGAACTCTCAACCCCACCATCTTCCGACACTCCTAAACTACCTTCCGAAAGAACCCTGGCCACGCCCCCAGTCTCAGTCCCACCAATCCCAAAGTCGTCGTCATCCACCAGCTTATCGAAGAAGTCCTCATCCATCTGGTCCTCCCCATGGAACACAACCGAATTCGAAGAAGATGACGCCATTAAAAACAACTAACCCACAAGCAAAACGAACCCAACCCCCC
>JAMKQA010051464.1:0-27272 GCA_024699735.1 Posidonia australis | reverse complement strand
ATGCTACAGTGGTGATTTTTGAGCTCCATGACTTTGTGATTTTCGTTAGAACAGCATGCTTAATGGATTTGTGATTTGTTTGGGGGGTTTTGTAGTAGACTTGGAGGTCTACATCCCGTGTTTTATTGAGATTTTTAGTAGCATGTTTGATGGGTCCGATCCTTACTCCCACTTTGGAGAGAAAAGGGTGGTGGAGGCTTGGGTCGTTTTCTGCAACAGCAGAAAACGGTATGCCGAATTGAATTCGGCATACCGAAAAGCCTCCAGGGGGTTGTTCCACTTGGCATGTTCGGACGACCGTGGGAAAACAGTCGACCATTCTGGAGGGCAGATTTTAATCTGTCCTGGAAACGGCATACCGAAGCCAAACGGTATGCCGAACCTGGACCCAGAAAGATAATGAGAAATGCTTTGAATAATGTTTATGATGCATGAATAAATGCATAAAAATGATGATAAATTATGGTTAAATGCATGGTAAATGTATGGAATGCATGAAGATTTCATGTAGTAAGATGCATGTCGTTAAGCTAATTTTAGTGATGTTTTTTATGAAAGATAGAAAATATGGCTCTTGTGTATTAATGTGGACCCAGTAAGGAGTGATAATGCATGGTATGATAGACCATTAAAGGATGTGTGGGCTTAAGGACCACAGGTAATAATTCGATGATTAATGCATGTGATTTGCAAAGATTTTTATGAATAAAAAATGAGGTTTTATGTATGTTTTGCAAAGAAAATTGCATATGGTTTTAAAGGAATGAATGAAAGAGATTTGTAGGAACCACAAGGGAACCAAGACTTGCAGGCGAGGTAGTGAGACCTCAAGATAGGTCGGGGACATGTCCTTGGTGAATGTGGTTGCCGAGTTTGCAGTCCGGGGTAAGAGCCTCAAGACTGTGGTGGTACTGTAGGCCCCGGGGTGAAAGAGACCCGGACTACCCTCAGTGTCGGTGTTGTACGGAGCTGGGGTTAGAGTCATCAGTTACTCGGGCACCAGGGCGTCCCTAGGACGTACTCTGTGCTTGTACCAGTGAGGGTACATTTTGAGGCTGCGACCGAGGCCGTTGAACTCCAGTACGGGGTGGTTCACCGCGGCACTGCAGTGTGGGTGTGGTGACATGGAATCCTCACCAACTGCTTGTGGCCAAGTCGATCGCCTGTGGCCAGGCTGATGCGACCAGTTATGGAATGGAAAATGTGGATTTGTGTGTGAGAACTAGTTTCTAGCCCGATTTGTGGTAAATTGTGCCTATGGTTTTAAATGATGTTTTGGACTAGGAAACTAGATGAAATGATTTGTTTCTCCAGTATTGAGAATAAAGGTTTATGAAAGAGCATGTGATTTTGAAAGAAAAGAAAATAAAGTTTGAAATACCATTGTTTTCCATGTTTTCTGATTAAACATGTGGTTTTGGAAATAATTTGTCGATAAGCAACGGTTTTCTTTGTCTTTTAGTGCTGTTTTTGGGCGCGTACTGGGTGACATTCCTGTCACTCACGCGTGTATTTTCTTGTCCCCTTGTTTCAGGTGCTAAGGTGTAGGAGCAGTTCTAGTCTTGTGCATATTTTCGAGCCACGTTTGCCGCACACAGGTCTAGGTGTTTTGCATTATTTATTTTATGCTACTATTTATTTTCTTTAGCTGTACTTAGGTAGTTCTAGTACTGTTGTGTAGCACTGGAGTGTTACACTTTTGCTTCTTGTTGTTGTAGCTTTTCTTCTTGTAGTTGTTTAGCAATGTCATCAACTCAAGATATAAGGGAAGGCCAGGCAGAGAACACCGCGAAGAAAGACCCTCAAACACAAATCCACGAGAAATAAGCATCATCAGGTGACGTTGAGCCAGAGATCAAGGCCATGGAGCATGAGAAGCAACAAAGAGGTGGCATCCAAGAGGGCACCAAGACCCTCCAGAAGGCTGTCCAAGACACCTACGGCCATGCCAAGGACGTCACCAGCGATGTCCAACATGGCACCGCTGGTGCAGGTGTTGAAGGTGGTGGTGAACCTCTCGACGTCAAAGGAGGAGATAACAGAGAGTGTCCTATCAATTATGAGGAAATATGTTCGATGTCGAAGGTCAGTAGTGAGTAAATGTCGTCTTCCTTGTTGTTGGCTTCTTTCATTCAGGTCTCTCTGTTGTGGAATGTAAGAGATACTGGTTATGTATGTTATGTAGCAGTAACTAGGACGCAATTGTAATTATGTTGTAGTTTCTTGTTTGATTTTTTTTGAGATCAATGAAGGTCGTGGCCCGTATGTCGCAGTTACTTGCCATGTCCTCTTGATATGTATATCATGCATGAAGCTAGGAAATTTTTAATGATGGTTCATATAAAACTCCAACGATTGAAAAAAGAAATTAAATTACTAAACAAAAAGACATGCATTATATTAAAAGAGAAGTTTTTAGCTGCAATCGACTACAGCACATCCCATTTGAATGCTCTCCTCACATACAAAGGGAGGGACCTGTGATTTAGTTTTCTTTTCCTTCAAAGTTTTTTAGTTGTAAACACTTGTACACTCCACCCACAATTGAAAAATTTTGTATATTAAAATTATAAATAATAATATTATTATTACTTACATGACAAAGCTCCATGATGAGATCACATATTCTAAAATCGCTCCATAATAGTCTTATTGTCAATTTTATCGACTACATCCCACTTAATATAAACAACTAAACAAATCATTAATGAACCTATCTCTCATTCTATTACACAAGTTTTTATAATACTTATTGTAGAGAATACTCTTTTCACAAGTAAAAATAGTGCTAATTTCAAAAGTTGATATATAAGAAAATAAACACTATCTATCTTCAATTCCATAAGTTTCTAAGTCTAGAAATGGCTTTCACATTAGTGAATTTAAGATTACTACAAACTTCTAATACATATGTATTAAGCTAATTCTCAGGACTATCAAATTCTTTGCTACAAAATCAGAAAGATAAAGTTATGCAAGTTTAATCAACTTTTCCTTATCAAAAAAAGCAAAACTACCACTTGAATTAAGATATACAACACATAGAAGTCATTCAGTGATTCTCTCACTAAAATAATCATTAAGCTCATTGATTAACAAATCAATCACTATGTTGACAATATCAAATTGAAAATGATGAAAATTCATCTTCTCTTCTTGACTTCAAAATGAGAAGAAAAGCAATGTCATCAACTTTTATATTGTACTTTCACAAAATGAGAAGTTTATTAAAATAATAGGTGATATGGGTCATTATAGTTTATTAAAGTGGTGTAAAAAAAAATTAAACATGATAATTAAAGAGATTTCTTATAATTTGGATGGGTTATGTGACCCATCTCGTGATAACGTGACTTTGCCTCTTATTATTCCCCCTTTTTTTTGAAGGTCAGCATTTTTGTGATGGTGAGTCATTACTCATTAAACTCATAGGGTTTTTTTTTCGTTACTCGGTAAATTGGAAATGCAGTTTGGTCCAGAAGGGTCCAAATAGATAAGAGTACATCTGATTCTCTTAGCGTACTGTGCAAACGTGTGAGCATAACTATTATGTCATGCTATCTTGAAAATGGTCAAATGGATATTTCCAAACTTTGTCAGCGATTACAAATGCTTGAACACTCAGATCAGGATTTTTGCAAATGTATGGCAAGCTCATAAGTGTGATTAACCTATGTGCAAATTCAAAAGCAATGGCATGCTCGTAAGTTTGATTAACCTATGTGCAAGTTCAAAAGCATCTACCAAAGAAAGGAAAAGAAAATTTTCAGATGAGAAATTGACACAGGGTGTAAACAAGGCATTGAACAAAGTTTTTCACACCTAGTGACAGCTTGGCCTCTGATAAATTGAATCTCATAAAGCAAACTGTAAGTAAATCTAAATTTCTTATTGAAATAGCACACCAATTATCATGTTCGTGCAATCATTCAGCAGGTAAAATATGAACAGATACTTGAAAAGAAACAAAACAACTCAAGACTAATAAAACGCTTGAAGCCTCTATATTTTGACATACGACACACCAAGGTGCAAGTAATCTGTAGAAGTTGAATAGAATACTGGTTCACCCTAGACAGGGTATTCAGGCCAAATCACGCTCATCTAGTTACATTTTCATTGTAGACTTAACAGACCATTAGCATTGTCATTTTTAATCCATTCACATTTGTTAGTAATGATTGCATTTGTGGAAGACAAAGACCAAGGGCTGAAATAAAATACCCTTTTTTTCAACGCAAAATCAGGTTATGAAATATTTTTATCCACTTTTTGATGTGCAATCTCACTATTTTCAAAAAATTTTAAATTTTAAAAAACAAAAATTGGAGTGCCTACAATCTAGCAAGGACAATATAGGATGATAACTTGGGAGTGGGAATGAAATTACTGCAATCGATCATATCTAGGGAGTTCCGGAATTCTCCACTTTACCCTAAGTTTTCTTCAATTCAAATTTGTTTTTACCATATAAAGTTTTGCATAATAAAATCTTAGCAATTGCCTATAGTCTAGCAAGGACATTATGGGATGATACCTAGAGATAGGGTGGCAACGGATCGATCAGGTCTACCTATATCCAGACTTAAGTCCATCTTATTTCACGAGTTTAGGTTTGAATCTGGATCTAGGTTCTAAAATCAGGACCCAGACTTAGACCCAGACCCATGAAGATAATGGGTCTGAGTCTAGATCTCGAGTTTAATGGGCCCTATTTATATCTAGTTCTCTTGTTTAAAGACGAGGGATTTTTACACAAGCTATCCAATTGCAGTCAATTTAAGTCTATGATTTCTGTCTAAAAGGATCAGGATAAAATAGATTGGTGGATGAGGAAGAGAAAGAAACAATGGTATGAGAAGATACTTTTTTTAATGGCGTGTATTAATGCAAAAAGAAGCCATAATGATTTTTGACAAAATTCTTAGCTAACCAATTAGATCTTTTTATCCCATTTATATCTCATTCTCCTTTTTAGAGAAGAGTGGGATTTTTACCTATACCTTATTATAGATAAAAACAACTTAATATGGACAAGTCTGATCAGAAAAAACTTTACTAAATACAATAACATTCAACTCTTATACATTCAAATAATTCAAATAAACATATCCAAATACACATTCAAGATTCAACTCTAATATTCAACATTCAAGACTCAAGCTTTCAACATCCAAATATACATCCAAGATTCAACATCCAAATACACAAACCTGAAACCTTTGCTCAACAACCTCTGCTCCATTGGAGAGGAAGGAGAGGGGTTGTGCTATCTACCTGTCTGTTGCCTACCTGCCTTCTTCCACTTGGGCTAGAGGAGAATGATCAGAGGGGGGAGGTCGGAGGTGGAGGAGGGAGAGGGGAGGATCGAAGGGGGAGGGTCAAAGGTGGAGGAGGAAAAGGAAGGACTGAAGGAGGGTGCAGTGGCTGATGGAGGGGGAAGGACCGAGAGGTGGAGGAGGGAGAGCTAGAAAGGGGAGGCGAAGGAAGAATAGGGAATGGATCAGGACAGATGAGGTGGAGGAGGAAAAGGACCAAAAGGGAGGCAGAGGAGGAAGAGAGGACGGTCAGACGGATAAGACAAAGAAGGGAAAGGGCCAAAGGAGAGGTGGTCAGGTGGAGGAGGGAGACTGAAGAGTCGGAAAGGAATGTATTGGAACCGGGCTACCGAGTGCCGTCTGTCGAGGGAGGTGAAGGAGGGAGAGCTGGAGAGGGGACGGATCGACGGATCGAAAATCAAAGTGGGCTATGGCCTGTGAGGAGGCCAAAGGGCAAAGGCAGCCCTGTATTGTCGAAGGTGGAGATTGGAGAGAATGAGGATTGAGAGAGAGTAGGGTTTCAAGTGTTACGACCCGAACCTGAGTACGCTACCTAAATCATAATATCACAAACAATAACAATAATTACAGTATTATATAAATAACTGCAACTAACTAAGGCTCACCTCTAGAAATAATGTACAGCTAGTAACTCCTACACGAGCATCGGAACTAGACTATATCGCCTGAACCTGAAACCAAACAAAACACGCGTGAGTGACATCCAAGTCATCCAGTACGCGTCCCAAACAGAAACCACGACAAAACAACGGAAAATACAAACTTAGATTATTACAAAACGTAGTTTTCAAAATTTATTTTAAAACATCAATTCCTTTTTAAAACATTTGGAATCTCTATCCAAAATATGCCTTTTCCAAAAACTTGCATTCTCTTTTCAATCCATGTATTTTTAAATCTTTTTATACATTTCGAGAAATCCACATTCTCGACCAGATCCAACCTAAAACACAGGACCTCACAGGACTCAAAACAAAATCACATACATTGGCTGATAACTGATTAAAACATAATCCTTATTTAACACTAGAATCTTAAGACAACCTAAAACACAGGATCTCACAGGACTCAAAACAAAATCACATACATTGGCTGGTAACTGATTAAAACATAATCCTTATTTAACACTAGAATCTTAAGACAATGCATAAGTCTAGTTCTAGCTACAACCACATGTTTTATATCCACTTCTCTTATTAGCGTTACCTTGATCAGAAGTAACGGGACACATAAGCAGTAGGTGAGGACACTATTTCCCCTACATCTCTGCACTGCCGTGGTGATACGTCTTTTTCATTTCACGGAGAAGGACACTGCCCCAGCCAACCGGCCTCAATTTCATTTCATATGCACGGAGATACGTCTTTTTCTGACATCCCATCGATGACCCGAACACCTGGTTTACATACTAGACCTACACCATCTCAAGCTCGATGACCACGATCATATCTGACAACTGATATCTTATCAATTTACCGACACCAACCCCTCGTAGTCCCACACTGGCAACCACGGTCGTATCTGTCAATTGGTTTCTTTGGAGTATCATTCTCCTACCACATTGTCGACACCAACTCCTCGTGGTTCCACAACACATTCTTATTTTCTTTTTCAAAACTATTGAGTTTTCTTTTAAAACCATTACATATTCTCTTTTCTTTGCAGGGCATCATTTCCATGCAAACACGACCCTCTATTTGGGTCCTATGCTCGATATTATACAAAATTAGGTATTCATATTTATTATTGGGCCTTATACCCAAAAATCACATTAAATCAAACATTTATCAATTTCTTCCTTTTTTTTAAGATCTCAAGTCCAAACCATATTCAATTTCATTATTGAATTACATATTCCCCCATGTCATCCATATGGGGAAAACTTCATTACTACATGCTCATTATCCATTCAAAATCATTTATTTTCATTTTTCACAATCATTATTTCATATGAGCCAGGGGTTTGGTTTGGCAGACCAAACTAGTTCGATATATCGAACTAGGTTTCAACACCTAAAATGGTCAACCGAATTTAGGATTCAGTCGTCCGAAAATCCCTATTTCGGTCGACCAAAATACCTTCAATCAACTGAAATCTCCTGAAACAGAAGATCAAACATTTTTGGTCTACCGAATTAGAGTTTCTGGTCGAATACTGACAAAAAAACGATATACCGAATCAAAATCAACATACTGAACTTCTCGATTTCAGTAAACTTCCCCTAAGCCCTATCCATTCGTTCGCTGGAATTGAGACCTCCGACGAACCTAACAAACACACCACATAAATCATGAATAAAATATGGGGTGTAAATCCTCGAGTCTACTTCAAAATCCCTCAAACCATTTACCAATCCATTAAACATGTTGTTCTAAATAAAATCATAAAGGCATGATGCTCACTCATGAACACTGTAACAAGCATACGAATTTCAATTAAAAATCCAATGAAATCTCAACAACCTAGCATGATCTCTATATATTCATGCCATTCATCACATTTCCATCCTTCCTACTATTTTTCCATAATTTTATATGCATTTTTCATCATTTTAATGTTGTTAACCCATTTACTCAAACTTAAGGAAAAGGAGGAAAGGTGGTCGTGTACCTTGCTCGGTCCTCTGGCGACTCTCCCACACTCCGATGAGCCTCCTCGCGCCCCAACGAAGCCTCTCCCGCCGACGGTCCACGCGCACAAGGCTACTCTCCTCTGGCTCGCACGCACCACTCCTTCTCTCTCTCTCGCTTGCCACCGCACCTTACTCCTCATTCTCCCCTCCCATTTATCTCCTCCGCCACCTCGCATCTCGCCAACCCACCTCTGCTTGAGACAACAATGGAAGGTATGGGACGAGCACGAGATCACAATGAAGGCACAAGTGGCCAAGAGAAGAAGAAATGCGAGGAAGAAGATGAGGGCTCATGAGGGAGAGAGAAAGAAAAGAAAGAAAAGAGAAAAGACGGACACGCAAACCAAGACAACTGTACATCCTTTGACCAGACTCAACATTGATCCTATAACACAAACAAGTGCACAGAAAGCCAACAAACCTCTACACACACAAAGATCAACAGATTATCTATTAATAAATCATTTATACAATATCACAACTAATTACATGGTTTACAATTAAAATGGATAATCAGGCCTAGATGTCATAGAGAGGAAGTAGGGTTTTTTAACAGTAGAGAATGAAATTTAAGAGTAAATAATATATACTATATATATATTGTAAATATTATACACTGATCCTTATATTTAATTTATAATATATTATATATAAATCGAGTCTACGGGTCCATGGGTCTAAGTATTTTTAAACCCAGACCCGACCTAGTAAATAAGCAGGTCTAACAGGTCCAAGTCCACAGGTCCATAAGTCTTATTTTCAAAACCCAAACCAATACTTTACAGATCCAGATCCACGGGTCTTAGGTCCAGACCCGACCCATTACTAGTCCTATCTAGAGAGTTGGAATTAGACCTATCAATTTCTAATATGATACGATAACACAACAGGATATAATTATATTTGAGTTTAACCTTATTGTATCTCGTGTAATTATCGTTTCTAATCTACTAGACACAATTATTAAAAGAATTGTGTTGACGTTTTAAGTGAAAAGCACGATAATTACATAATAGATATACATTACCTAATATATATAGTACATGACTACCTATTCGATTTATGTCAAATACACATTACCATACTAGTAATTATTTAACCATATTTTAATAAATTTAACTTTATTATACTAGTAACTATTAACCTTATCATACTAATTGTGATTACTCACTTGTTACTTTATCATTTTAGAATTAGAATTCAGCCATTTAGGATCAGATTTCATTGCGATTTAGCACTGTTGTCAAACATTATCAGTATTTCTATGTAAGATGTATTAAACGTATAATCATATAATAAACATGTAAATATGTACTCATGTCCATCAAGTTGACAAGATAAATCTAAATGTGTATTTAACAAATAATGTCGTGCAAACACAATAGGTAGTTAGTGTTTGAATTAAGTATTAAATACATGACAATTAAACTAATCATATTTGGACTTAACATATACATACAATATACATGTTTATACACAACATGACATGTATACAACCTGACCCATTTGACAGATATAGTAGGAATGAAGTAATTACTAGAATCGGCGATATCTAAGGAGTTCTGGAGTTCTCCAATTTTTCCTAAGTTTTCTTCAATTCAGATTTGTTTTTTACGATATAAGGGATATTAGCAATGAAAACTATCCAACGGACGGAAGGACTATATAATGGATATCACATTAAGGGATGAGTCAGTCAAGCAAAAAGTATGAATGACTGCCTGTGAAACAAAATGCTAACGCAAGCTAACTAATGACATCAGCTGAAACTAGCTACATCAATTAATAAACACATTAAGTAAATCACTAAACTCTATTATCATGAACTTTGAGAATCGCATTAAATAAGCTTTATCATTAAAAAAAACATTGCAATAACTGTAGATTCAAGTTTATATTCTGAGCATAGGCCAACTAGGCAATTGGCGTTTTATAATCACTTGGCAATCAGTTACAAGTGGATTTTATTTTCTTGCAGATGACGCACAAATTCAGTGTCTCATGAATTTGCCATCCATGAATCAATAGACAATATACATTTTGTTTATAAATAGTAAAATACCAAAAGTATGACCATATGAATACTGAATAGGACAAGCATTATCTGATCATAAGCTGATGTTAAAATTTTTTTTGCTCCAAGCACAACAGCTAGAATGTAGTCCAGTTATGTTGCACTATTTCCATGTGGTAGTACAAGTAGTTTTCTACCATGCAAGAGGACCATAGGAGAGATGGACTAGAAGCACTTACTTGGATATAAGCAGCCCAAGTGTAAATGATCTACAGAGAAAAATATTTACAGCAAGTAAGAGGCCGTACAAAACGCACCAAATATAACTGGATGGTGCACTGCAGGCCATCTCCTCCTACAGGCACTCAACCAAGCCTATGAAGCCCTTCAGTCCATAACAAGCATTGCTCGCATCCTTAAATCCTGAAGGAAAACAAAATGATTGAAAAGAACAAACAAGAAAAGAAAGCACAGCAACAATCTCTAGCAATGATTTCACTCATGGACGACACAGAATAAGGTTTAAAAACAAGCTACAAACCAGTCCATAGTAAACATAATGTGAAAACGTAATGAAATGTGAAATTTAGTAGGGAGGTGCAGATATGAAAAGAAAGGATGGATCAATCAAGATAGCAAATGAAAGAGAATAACATGCACTTAGCAAAAATTTAGATTCTTAACCAATCCATGATACCAACAATAAGTTATTATTTTGCATGCAGGAGACAGTGTTGCAACAAGGTTTCTATGGAAGTGGATAATCAAATTGTATTATTTGATAACACATGGATTACACATATATAAGTGAATATTAGATACTCTAACATAAATGAACATCTGTTTACCCATAAGTCTGAGCTAGACTCCAATAACAAAGAGACTCTAATATATAATACTAACTCTTCCCCTGAAACTGGAATATATATATCAATCATGTCTAATTTGATACAAAGAGTCCCAAATACTCCAACACTCAAGTCTTTGGTGAATATATCTGCAAACTGCTCCGAAAATCGAGCGTAGGATGTAAAGATCACTTCCTTCATCACCATGTTACAATTAAAGTGACAATTTACCTCAATGTGTTTAGTTTATACATGAAAAATAGGATTGTTGGCTATGAAGATCGCAACTTAGTTATCACAATGCACGGCCATTGGAGTCTGAATGGCAAAACCAAACTCGCTCAAAAGAAATATAGGCCACATCATCTCACAAGTAGTCTGAGTTGTAAAGTGATAACTTTACCTCAATACTAGACCTGGATACCATGTTCTGCTTTTTGCTATACTATGTAATCAAGTGGCTCCTAACATATGTGTAAAAATCTGAGATGAACTTCTTGTCTCTTATATCACCTACATAGCCTGAATCAAAATAAGCCTCAATTTGCAAATAACCATATCTCTTGTAAATCAGGTCTTTCCCTAAAATACCCTTAATATAGGCGAGTACTCAGAGAGCTCCCTTCCAATGGAATATCCAAGACTCATGCATAAACAAACTAAGAAGGCTGACAACATAAGCTATATCAAGCCTCGTGACTATCAAATAAATCAACTTCTCAATCATACGTCTATACTATCTAGGGTCCTCCAGAAGCTCTATAGAACTATCTTAGAAGAGTGGACTAGGCTCTATAAGCGTGCTCTCATGTTTACAACCTAAGAAACCTATCTCTTGCAACAAATCAAGTGTATCTTTCCTCTATGATAAACACATCCTTCCCTTGGAATAAGCAAACTCAATACTTAGGAAATACTTAAGCTTGTCTATATCCTTGGTGACAAAATATCTCCTCAGATATTCCTTAATGTCAGAAATGGCTACAGCATCATTTCCTGTCAGTAAAATGTCATCAATATTATTATGGTTATAGAGTTGTTTTATATTGAATAATGTAATAGGGTATTTGGATATCCAATTAAATATCCATTTATCATTATCCTATATATATGTATCTTGCTACCCTAATATCAATATAAAAATTATCTTTTCCTCTCTGCACATGGTACTAGAGTCCAGGGAGGAAACCATAGCACCACCCACCTCCGGCCACCTTCTCCGGTGCCGATAGCACCACCTCCAGCCATCTCCGGCACCAGCGACCTCTGTCCAGGTCATCTCCCCATGCCTCCCAGCCTCCTACGTCGTCTCTAGCCTCCTGAGTCACCTCCCCACACCTACAATCAGGCCACGTCGTCTGCCCTGCACCACCAGCCCGTCCTAGGGCATTTTCCTACGTCGCCAGCCCCTCTGGTAAGCCTCCTAGCCGCTGTCAGGCCCTACTGGGCCACTGAATCTTGCCGACAAGCCCTTCCAAGGCTTGTCTGGCTGATCTGAGGGACTCGGCCCCTCCTTTCACATTGGTGGCCTCCGCTACCACCTCCTATCCACACCTATATGTGAGTGATATGTAGAAGACTATTTCTACTACCACCGAGAGGGATCTGGTGGCTATTACTACTGTTGTACGTCTCATAGATAGAGTGTATCTTCTTTATTCTACTACTACTAATGATGTTTCTTGCTGTCCATCAGTTTGTTTTCTCTTGGAGATTGCTGGTATTGTTTTTTGTACCTTGATACCACTTGTTTCAGATCTGATTTCTACTATTCAGCATGACCTCAAGAGAATCACTAGTCAAGAACTTGAGTGGTACCTTAGAAAAACTAAATGGGAAGAACTACCTATTATGATCACAGAGTTTTGAGACATTCCTGACTGCTTACCGCAAGCTTAAGCATCTGACTCAACGTCCACCTGATGCGAAGGATAGTACCAATAAAGACTGGTTTGCAGATAATTCAGCTCCTGATTGGTGAATAGCATGGAACCTACCGTTGCACATAGTGTCATGATCCTACGTCCTGCCAAGAACATCTAAGATACCTTAAAAAAGATGTATAGATATGAGAAGAACATCTCTCGGATCTTTGAGATCTACAAGCATATTTTCACCTTAAAGATGGGAGACAGTTCTATACAGGATCACTTCGGTGCACTCCTGGCTCTTCTAGATGAGTTTAATTTGTATCAGCCTCTTACATCTGATATCACTATAATGCGTTGCTATCGTGAGGAGCTCGCAGTGATAGCCTATCTTTCTAGATGGAATCTAGACATCTCGTCTCAGATTCTTGATGCAAATTCTACCTTCAGCTTGGAGAGCACATTTGCTAGGTGTAGCTATTATTATATCTTATGTCTAAACGGGTTATTGGATATCCATTTACCGTAAGGATGTCTAATACACTTGTATATATATATTAATATATACTCTTCTCATATCAATAGAATTTTTTGATCTTTTATCACATGGTATCAAGAGCTTAGGTTGTAACCAAAAAAAAAAACCCCTAGATCTACAGTGCCACTGGCCGTCTACCCCCCTCACCGCTGGTGAACTGTCGGCCGTCTGCCCTGCTCACCACAACAGGAAGCCTCCCCAGCCTCTGGCACCCCCTCCTCCACCTCTTCCGACCCCCTTCCGCCACCAACAGGCCTGTTCCAGGCCTCCAATTCCGTCGCCGACGCTTGACCTCCACATTGTCAGCTCCTACCGGCCTTCTAGGGGTCACCGGCCGTTTGTCTCCTGCCGGTGATGTCCTAGGTTCCTTCCTCCATGTCTGCAAGGGTCGTTCAGCCCCTCCAGTCCATGTGTTTGCAACGTGTGGCCATGTTCTAGGTTGTCTACGTGCATTTAGTCTTCGTAGAGGGTGGATACGTCACATCCACCCTAGTTGGTGAGCAGTCCGGCTTTCGTACTTCTGATTTTTCGACATATATTATCATTGTTACTTGCTGCTTGTTTCGTCTATATGGCCTCTCGTGACTCTTTTGTGAAAAATTTGAGTGAGACGTCTGAAAAACTCTCTGGGCAGAATTATCTCCCATGGTCGTAGAGTTTTGAGACCTTTGTTCTGGCACATAGAAAACAGAAGCACCTTACTGACCCACCTCCTGATGTCAAGTCTGGGACATATGAAGAATGGTTGGCTGATGATGTAGCTGTTATTACATGGATGACCAACAGTATGGAACCCTCTGTTACCCGTGGCATTATTTCACTACAGCCTGCCAAGAATATTTGGGATACCCTCCGTCTGACATATAGCCATGAGAAGAATATATCTCGTGTGTTTGAGATATATGAGCAGTTGTTTACTTTACGACAGGGGGACAGATCTGTTCAGGACACTTTCACTACTCTTCGTGCCCTACTTGAGGAGTTCGATGTTCACCAGCCTCTGACTACTGATATCACCCGTCTGCGTCGCTATCGCGAGGAGTTGGCTATTGCAGTTTTCCTTTCTTGTCTGAACCCAGAAATTAGTTCTCAGATCAAAGGTCAGGTGTTAGTTGCAGACACTCTTCCGGATCTCCGCACTACATTTGACAAGGTTCTGAGGGTTTCTACCACTATATCCCCTACAGTGTCAGAGCCTTCTGCCACACGAGGTCGAGGTTGTGGTGGTCCTCGAGGAGGGGGTCGCAGTCGTGGTGAGACAGATGGACGTCCACGTTGTACACATTGTGGGCGACTGAGTCACAGGATTGGAAAATACTAAGATATTATTGACCATCCTCAGATGGCGAATGCTACTACCGAGCCTTCTACAGCTACTGTCACTACTGAGGTGCCAACATTCACAGTATCACAGGCAGACTACGAGCGGCTTCGGCAGCTAAAGGTCACCGACTCTACTGCCACAACTACACATGTCAGCTCCTCAGGTACTAGTGCTCTACTAGCATCCAAGGATCCCTCCTGGATCATTGATTCTGGTGCCTCCTCCCACATGTCAGGTATACGTAGCTTATTTACCCAGTTATCCCAGTTATCAGTCAGACTGTCGCAATTGCTGATAGTCGAAACTATCCCATCTCAGGTGAAGGAGTGGTCCACGTCTCTTCACAATTACCACTTGAAAATGTCCTTTTTGTGTCTGATTTTCCTGTCAATTTATTATCTATTAATGCAATCACAAAACAGTTACAGTGTTGTGTGACCTTTTTTCCTTTCCATTGTACATTTCAGGATTTACAGACAGGGAGGAGGATTGATTTGAGCCGTGATAGAGGCAATGGAGTATACCTACTAGTTCGTGATGAAATACCTCAAGGTTTGGCTTCTGTGGCGTCTACTGCTGAGTCCTCTTCCTTATGGCACTATAGGCTTCTGTGGCGTCCACTCATACACTTATGTTCCATATGCATGTCCCTAAACATTTATGGGTTGATGCTGTACTTACAGCCACTTCTCTTATAAATAGGATGCCTTCTGCACCGCTTAGAGGTGAGGTTCCACTTCACCGTCTAAAATCTAAGTCCACACTGTTTAGTCTGACACCTACGGCCTGTTTGTACACAAAATTTGATAGGAATTGTTAAGAATTAGAATTCCAGAGTCAACAGGAATTACCTGGAATTGAAAAGTAAAGGAAATTGATTTCTTGTTGACTAAATTTCTTGTTGTTTGTGCATCCTCAGGAAAGCAAAGGAAATTGGATTCTTCATCGTCTCCCTCCTCCGCACCTCCTCATACCTCTTCGCCCACTTCCTCTGCACCTTCTCCCTTCTCTTCGTCCCATCCCCGCCCCTCGACTTCTCGCTTCATCATTTCCTTCGGGAAGATGGCAGTGATCCGGAAGAGGCAATCGGCTTCCACACTGCCGACTACACAGAGCCCCTGCCAGGACCTCAACCGCGAGCGCCACTGCCCCGACGCCGACGATGGAGGAGAACACGAGCGCCACTACCCCTGCACCGACTAGAGGCTTCGCTACCACTGCCACTGCCCCGACGCCGACGAAAGGCTTCGCTGCCACTGTCATTGCCCCGACGCCTACGAGAGGCTTCAATGCCACCTCCGGCTGCTACAGGGAGGAGGAGGAGGAGGAGGACAGCGACGACAAGGAGGGGGAGGACCAAGACAGTGGTCCACCCTCACACGCTGCCATGTCCAGCTGCTGCAGCATCCGAGCCATATGGATCCTCAACACCCAGGACGTCGTCGTCTTCTCCAAGTTCCGCCGCTCTTTCCTCTCCATCTGCTTCCCTCGCAGGGAGGAGGATGGCGACGAGGAGGAGGACTGCGGGGAGGGGGAGGACAGTGACGAGGGGGAAGACTGCAGGGAGGGGGAGGACGCGGGGAGGAGGATGGCGACGAGGAGGAGGACTACGGGGAGGGGGAGGACGGTTGGAGAGGGTTTTCGTGAGGAGGAGGGATTAGGGGGAAATCCGGTGAAATTCCACGAGAGGGGGGAGGGAAATGAAATGTATTGGGATTTAAATACTCTGGAAAGTAAAGGAATCAAGTTTCCTTTGAAATCATTTCTGGTTTGGTGTACAAACACCTTTATTTTGTATGATCAACAGGAAATGAAATTCCTGTCAAATCATTTCCTTTACTTTCTGGGTGCACAAACCCCCCTAGAGTCTTTGGATGTGTGATATTTGTTCAAGACCTTTCTCCCAGTCTAGACAAACTGTCCCCACACTCTATTAAATGTGTCTTTATGGGTTATTCAAGGACTCAACGGGATTATAGGTGTTTCCATCTCCCTACTTGACGATATTATGTCTCTACTGATATCACCTTCTTTGAGTCCGAGTCGTACTACAGTATCCTTTCACCAGCTAGCATGTCTATTCCCATTCCTTCGGTTGTTGAGTTGCAAGATGCAGATACTCAGTCCACACCACCAGTTCCGCAACGAGCCTCTCCGCCTATGCAGGTGTATTACCGACGACAGCATCCTCCAGTACCTCCCACCACCGGACCATCCTCCTCTACAGATGCAAATCCACCCTCCAGTTGTTCAGACATGCCTATAGTCCTTCGGAAAGGTACCCGTTCACGCACTATTCATCCTATTTCCCATTTTGTGTCTTATTATACTTTACACCCTCGTTTTCGTAGTTTTGCCTTGTCCCTTCTTTCTCAAACTATCCCTAGGACTTACGAGGAGGCACTTTCCCTTCCTCATTAAAAGGCGGCCATGGATGAGGAGATCGCTGCACTTACTAGTCATGGCACGTGGGAGTTAGTGGCCCGAACTGCTGGGGCTACAGTAGTCACCTGCAGATAGGTCTATACCATCAAGTACAAGGCAAATGACAACATTGACAGGTACAAGGCAAGATTGGTTGCTCGGAGATTCACTCAAACATATGGGATTGATTATGAAGAGACATTCTCACCAGTTGCTCGTCTCAACTCTATCCGCGTACTTCTGTCACTAACTCTGAATAATTCCTGGGATCTGTGCCAACTTAATGTGAAGAATGGCTTCCTCTATGGCGATTTGACTGAGACAGTATTGATGGAGCAACCTCTAGGGTACGTTGCTCAGGGGGAGGATCGTGTGTGCAAATTAAAGAAGGCCATCTATGGACTCAAGCAAAGTCCCAGAGCATGATTTGAAAATTTTAATCAGGTGGTACTTGATGGTGGTTTTCAGCAGTGTACAGTGGATCACTCAGTGTTTTACAAACGCACAGGTCGTGGATGTGTTATCCTGACTGTATATGTAGATGACATACTAGTGACTGGGAGTAATGTAGAAGGAATTACAAAGATAAAAAGCCATCTTCATAGACATTTTGTAACGAAAGACGGAAAAGCCTCGTTATTTTCTAAGAATCGAGTTTGCCTGTGGACATAATAAGATGGTGCTATCACAGAGGAAGTATGCATTGGATCTCTTACAGGAGACGGGGCTTCTGGGGTGCAAACCAGAAAGCACTCCTATCGAGCAGACACCACCTTTTTGGGACAGCAGTTCAGAGTTACTGGAGGATCCTGGTCAGTACCGAAGACTGATTGGGAAGCTCATCTATTTGACAATAACCTGACTTGACATTTCATATGCAATCAGTCTTCTGAGCCAGTTCATGCATAAGCCTAAGAAGGTACACTAGACAAGCACTCTTCGAGTTTTATCTTATGTGAAAAAGACACCAGGTAAAGGTCTAGTCTACAGGAAGAATGATCACTCCAGAATTGAGGCATATTCAGATTCAAGCTATGCAGGTGATAGAAGAGACAGGAAATCTACGTCTTATTTTTGCACCTATGTGGGAGACAACCTGGTCACTTGACGCAGCAAAAAGCAAAATGTGGTGTCAAGGTCTAGTACAGAGGCTGAGTACAGGTCTATGGTTCAGACGGCTTGTGAAATGATGTAGGTAAAGTCATTACTTAAGCAGCTTGGATTCAATGTTGAGGTGCCTATGTCTATGAGATGTGACAATGAAGCTACTATCTTTATTGCAAACAACCCTACCTTCCATGAGAGGACAAAGCACATTGAGGTTGACTGCCATTTTGTAAGGGACTTAGTCATGAGAGGAGTTATCTCTACTCCATACACACATTCTTTCGAGCAGTTAGCAGATATATTCATGAAGGGTCATGCTGTAGGGTTATTTGAGTCTCTATGTGACAAACTGGGCATGATTGATATGTATGCTCCAACTTAATGGGTAGTATTAGAGTAGCTATTATTATGTCTTATGTCTAAACGGATTATTGGATACCCATTTACCATAGGGATGTCTAATACACCTGTATATATATGTACTCTTCTCATATCAATAGAATCTTTTTGATCTTTTATCACACTAGGATTATTCGTGTCTCTACAGATGTATCTACATCTACTTCTGATCATTCTGCCATGGATGCTTATGGTCGTGGTCGTGGTTACAGTTCTTGCAGAGGAAGAGGTTGAGGACGAGCTGATGGTAAAGGTCAAACTCCGTGTGAACACTATGATCGTATTAACCATAGATCTGATTGTTGTTGGGAAAAATTTGAAAAGCTAGAATGGACACAGGCTTCTACAAAGGTGCCACGTATATCTGATACACCCACCACTAGTACACAGCCAGTGACACTTTCTCAGGAGGAGTATGCTCAGTTCCTTCAGTATAGAGAGGCTCAATCTTCCCTTGTCATTGCGTTTTATATCTGATTTATTCGTCTCTACGGACAGTTCTTGGATCATTGATTCAAAAGTATCCTCTCACATGACAAGTAATCGTGATCTTTACTCTCATATATCCCAGTTACCTGATATTAGATCTGTAACTATTGCTGATGGTCAAACTTGTCATGTTTCTGGATAATGCACTATTCGTACTATGTCTCAGTAGCTTTAGACAAAGTTATTTATGTGCCTAAATTTACAGTTAATCTTTTATCCATTAGTTCCATTACAAAAAATCTGAATTATTGTGTGACATTCTTTTTCTTTCATTGTACCTTTCAAGACCTACAGACGGGGAAAAGAATTGATTTGGGACATGACAAAGGCCAAAGAGTTTACTTGCTTATCAAAGATGAGAAACCTCAAGAGCTTGCATCATTAGTTTCCACAATAGAATCATCCATCATATTGCATCGTCGATTGAGTCACCTGTCTCATCAAAAACTACAACTGGCTCTTCCTTGGTTATCTATTTCTTCTTTTCAGTGTAAATCATGTGAGTTAAGTAAGTACCATCGTACTACCTTTCGTGGAATACGTCAAGTTAGGAGTAAGAGTCATTTTGATTTGATTCATTGTGATGTTTGGGGTCCTACCAGAACACCTTCTGTATCTGGCCACAAATATTACATTGTCTTTATTGATGACTTTTCACGTGTTTCTTGGGTGTATCTTTTGAAAGATAGAGTCAGTGTACTTGGCATTGTTAAGAAATTTTTGATGGAAATACAGAATCAGTTTTCTGTTTGCCCAAAAATTCTTCACACTGACAATACTTTAGAATTCACTCAGACAAGTCTTTGCTATTACTGTGAATTTCTTAATGTTATATAGCAAACCTCTTGTTCACATACATCTCAACAAAATGGGATGACTGAACGAAAACATCGTTATATACTTGATGTTGTCCGTTCACTCGTATTTGAGATACATGTTCCCAAGTACCTCTGGTCTGATACTATCTTGACTGCTTCATATTTCATCAATCACATGTCATCCACCCCACTTAAAAGAGACATTCCCTTAAGGAGATTTCGTCCTGATGTAGATATTTTTCCTTTTATTCCTAGAGCATTTGGTTGGATTGCATTTGTTTAGGATTTAACTCCAAACCTAGATAAACTTGCCCTGAGGTCTGTTTGTTGTGTGTTCATAGGATACTCTCGTACTCAGTGTGGCTATCGTTGTTATATTTCTACTACCAAAAAATATCTTGTAACAGCTGATGTTACCTTCTTTGAGAAACAAAGCTTCTTTGGGGATCCTACTGCGGTCTCTAAGAGTATACCTTAGCCTTTTGTTGTTGAGCCTGGGGAGATTAATATTAATGATGCCCGTACTACAGGAATCGAGGTATCTGGTACTTTGCAGGTATATCAACGACAGCCACATCCTCCCACAGCTAAGTCCTCTTTACCATCTGCTCTACCACTCACAAACCTTCACTTGCCTATTGCCATCAAGAAAGGTACAGGTGCCTCAACTGCACATCCTATCTCTCATTTTGTTACCTATGATCGCCTTCATCCCTCATTTCATACATTTGCCTTGTCTATTTTCTCTAAATCAATTCCCAAGAACTACCAAGAGGCAAGCTTAGTACCACAATGGAAAGCAGCTATTGATGAAGAAATGCAAGCTCTTATATCCCGTGAGACATGTACACTAATTCCTAGACCAGATGGGACATGGACACTAGTTCCTAGACTAGAGGGAATCAATGTGGTTACTTGCAGATGGGTGTTCGTCATCAAATACAAACCTAATGGTATGGTGAACAGGTACAAAGTGCGTCTAGTAGCAAGAAAGTTTACACAGGAGTATAGCATTGATTATTCTGAGACATTCTCTCTTGTTGCTAGACTGAACTTCATCAAGGTTATTCTGTCTATGGCCATCAATAAATCCTGAAAACTCTGCCAACTAAATGTGAAAAATGCATTTCTATATGGTGATTTTTCTGAGCAGGTGCATATGGAACAACCTCCTAGTTATATTGCTCAGGGGAATAATCAAGTGTATCTACTCAGGAAAGCTATTTATGGTTTGAAGCAAAGTCCAGAAGCCTGGTTTGAGAAGTTCAGTAATATTGTTTCCACTTGTAGTTTTCGTCATTGTGCTATAAATCATTTTGTTTTTTACAAACAAACAGATAGTGGTTGTGTTTTGCTAGCTGTATATGTAGATGATATTGTAATGACCAGTGATACTACTAGTATTTAAAAGACGAATGATCATCTACAGAAGTACTTTCTGACCAAGAACATGGGCAGACTTAAGTATTTCTTAAGTATTGAGTTTGCCTTTGTTGGAGACAAAATGACATTATCACAGAAGAAATATGCATTCGATCTCCTGCAAGAAACTGGATTTTTGGATATAAGCCTAAGACTACTCCTTTTGATTAGAGCTTAGACTTCTGGGATAGCTCTTCACCCTTGTTGGAGGATGCTGACAAGTACAAAAAGCTAATTGGGTAGTTAATCTATCTTACTATCACTCGCCCAAACATTGCATATATTATGGGGATCCTAAGTCAATTCATGCAAAGACCAAGAATGATACATTGGTTAAGAGTCTTGCGAGTGTTGTCTTACATTAAGAAGACTCCAAACAAAGGATTAGTCTACAAGAAGAATAATTACTTACAAATTAAAGCCTACTCTGACTCTAGCTATGGAGGAGATAGAGGAGATAGGAAGTCTACTTATGGGTATTGCACATATGTTGAGGGTAATCTAGTTACGTGGCACAGCAAAAAGCAAAGTATTATTTCTCGATCTAGTACAGAAGTTGAGTATACATCTATAGCTCAAACTGCTTGTGAGATGATGTGGCTTCGTTCTCTTCAAACTGACTTGGACCTTCCTACTGCTGTATCTATGCCCATGTATTGTGACAACCATGTGGCCATTTATATTGTTAATAATCCCACCTTCCATGAGCGCTAAATACATAAAGGTAGATTGTCACTTTTTCGAGAAATGGTGATGTAAGGAATTATATATACTCCCTATACAAAGTCTTCTGATCAGTGTGCAGATATCTTTACCAAGAGACTTGTGTTGGGACATATGATTTTCTTTGTAACAAACTGGACATGATAAACATATATGCTCCAACTTGAGGAAGAGTGTTGAGGTTATAGGATTGTTTTATATTGAGTAATGTAATAGAGTATTTGGATATCCAGTTAAATATCCATTTATCCTTATCCTATATATATGTATCTTACTATCCTAATATCAATATAGAGATTATCTTTTCCTCTCTGCACAAATATAAACCACAAGAATCATGCAACTACTACTCGTTTTCTTGTAGAAGACTGAATGATTTACAACACATCCCTGAAATCCACCTTCTGTCACTACTCTACTGAACTTCTTAAACCATGTCTGTGAACTTTACTTGAACCTGTAAATAACCTTCTTGAGCATACATACTTTATTCTTCCCCTGAGCAACATACCATGGAGGTTGTTTCATAAGTACCTGCTTTGTTAAATCTCCATATAAGAATGCATTCTAGATGTCCAACTGAAACAGCTCCCATGAATGGTTAATGGCCACAGACAAGAACATCCGGATAGAATTGAGACAAGCCACAAGAAAAAAGGTTTCAACATAATCAACACCATATGTCTGTGAGAAGCCACAAGCCACTAGGCAAGCCTTGTAGCGATACACTGAGTCATTTGATTTGTACTTTATAATGTACACCCATGTGTAAGTGACTGTACTTGCTCCTACAAGACAGGTTACAAGTTTCCACATACTACATGATTTCAATGCTTCCATCTCCTCATCCATTGTAGCTTTTCAATGTGGTATTTTAATAGCTTTTTAGTAGCTCCTAGGTATAGACTCAGAGGAAAAAAGATAAGGCAAAACTACGAAAGGTAGGGTAAAGATTATCATAGGACTCAAAATTGAAAATAAGATGGACAGTGGAAGATCTGTTACCTTTTCGTAGTGCAATAGGCAGATTAAGTTCTGAGGTGGTGGAGTCTGAAGTGTTTTGATCTACAACTATGATTAAAGATGATTCAACCGGAGGAAGCAAAGGTGGTTGCTGACGACGACAATAAACCTACAATGGACATTGTTCTTGATTGTTTACGATTTCAAACTGATTTTCCATAGGGACAAGAGTAGGTAAAGGAATACAATCAAACTGGACCTCATTCAACTTAAAGTAAGCCTGAGTTTCAAAGAAGGTGATATCAGCCAATACATAATATCTCCTAGTCAAAGGATGGAAACAATGATACCCCTTTTACGTGTGAAAGTATCCAACAACAACACATTTAATCAACCTAGGAGACAACTTATCAAATCCAAGAGAGAAATATTGGACAAAAGCAACACATCCAAATACCAAGGTGTTAAGAAGAATAACTTAGAATCAAGACGGAGTCATCAGATAGGTATCTTGCCACCTAAGGGTGTGAACAACATCCTATTCATTAGATAGATTGTAATGAGAATTGCATCAAACTACGAGTATTTTGACACCTTCATTTACAACATAATAGCGCGTGCAACATTCAAGATATGTCAATACTTCTTTTCGACCACACCATTTTGTTATAAAATATATGAACATTTAGTCTGATGTATTATACCTAAAAATGCACAAAGAGACTAAAAATCATTTTGAATAAATTCCAAAGTATTGTCATTGGGCAAACATTTAGAGTAATTGAGAACTGATGTTTTATTTCTGCTAAAAGTTATTTAACTACAAGCATAACATGAACACACTAACATTTTTTATTTCCTTCAACAAATAAATCCATGACGCACGAGAGTAGTCATCCACAAAAACAATATAATATCTATAACTTGACACTAACTAAACATGACTCAAACCCCAAACATCACAATAAACCAAATCAAATAAACTCTGACTCGACACTAACCGTAAACGCCTAAAGGTAACATGATAGTGTTTACCTAATTGACAAGACTTACAGTGAAATGAAGATACAGAAAACCATGAAAATACTTGCTAGAGTTTTTAATGTGATGTATGACCAAGATGATAATGCCACAAGACAGACGGCTCTAATATAGACACGAATGTCACTAGTCCATGTAGAATTTCGTCTCAAAAAAGCAAGTACATGCCACCTTCATGTTTACGGCCCAAGTCAATCCTCTTCCTTGTCTGTAAATCTTCAAAAGTACAATGAAAAATAAAAAAAAAAGACACAACACACATTAATGGTGTGGTAATGGTACTAATGGATAACAAATTTATTAAGAAGTCAGGTACATAAAGAATATTGTCCAATCTGATCCAAGACGAGGCTTAAACAATCCCTTTCCCAAAAATAGAGTATGAACAGCCATTAGCAATCATCACAAAGGAGATATCAGAGAGGTTAGACAAATGGGAAAAAAGGTCATGTGTACCTAACATGTGGGAAAAGACTCTAAAGTCTATGATCTAGAAATTTGTCACTAGAAGCAATCGTAACACTACTCGTATCTGAAGAGGAAGCATGAACTGCAGTGGCAGAGGAATTAATAACCTAAAGCTATAGAAACTGCTTGCAGTTAACTTGAGATATGATGACAGCCTGATTAGTAGGAGAAGTGATAGTAGTCGCTTCAGAAGATAACTTAGTAGTAGTGATGGTAATAGTGACATTCACTCACTATGGCTTGCCAAACTTGTTCCAACACTTCTCAGAACGATACCCTTGACGCCCACAATGTTGACAACGGGAACCACCCTGACTCTCTCGTCCTGCAGACCCACAACCGTATGAAAAGGATGCAGCCATAGTAGATTGATCTGATTAGTTACAAACAACAAAAGACAATGATTGATCTGTCACACAAATAGTCCTAAAACTACACAAACATCGCCCGGTAACATGAACACATTGTCTGGATGTACGAACATGTGTGGATATCACATATCTACACACAAATAGAGAAAAAAGAACTGTTGGACAACCTACAATATGACCATAATCCTCATATGTGGCATAGAGAGGCCCGGAAGGGCCTATAATGGGCATCAGCAGGATTGAGATGGTCGGTTAGGGGTGGCGACAGGCCTATAAGGCCCAGCTATGGCTGCTAACGTGCCTAGAGGAGCCAATTGGGGCTACAATGCCCAACTAGAGGTGCCGGTGGACCTGAAAGGGTCAAGCAGTGCTATCGGTGGGCCTGAAAGGGCCAATTGGTCCTTTCAACGTGCCTGGAAGGCTCAACTGGGCCTTCCAGCAGGTCTAAAAGGCTCGACTGGGCCTTTTGACAGGTCTATTAGGGCTAAAGGAGAAGAGGTAGCAGGAATGGCTGGGGAGGCAGGCGGTGTTGTCGGTAGGGGTTGGTGGTGGTGGATAGATGCCTAGGGTTTCTCCCTAGGCTCTGGTATCATGTGGAAGTGGATAATTAAATTGTATTATTTGACAACACATAGATTACACATATATAAGTGAGTATTAAATACCCTAACATAAATAGATGTTTATTTACCCACAAGTCTAAGCTAGACTCTAATAACAAAGAGACTCTAATATATAACACTAACAGTTTCCTTTACATTTTCAAAATTTTGGTAAACGATAATAGAGTAGTCTTGTTATTTAAAAACTTTTCAAATTAGCATGTTTTCTATAAGCTTCAAAAATGTTTCCCCAAAAAGTATTTGAATTATCTATTGTCGTTAACCTAGATTTCTCAACAGTTAATAGTAACAAAATGCAATAACATTGTTTATATTCTCTACTATAGGAGATTAGGACAAAAGGACATAAAAGGTCAACGAAAGTAAAACATGAGGAAAAAGAGAGAGCAATTCATACAATAAAATATTTAAAAAATGTAAGTAAAGCAGTTATGGCAATCTGGTACAGTATTCAGTAGGATGGTAGTGAAAAACCAGATGAAAACCAGACTGTGAATATATTATTACAGCTTGCTTTCAAAACTGAATCAACACAGTGCAATATATAGAAAACAACCTACATTAAGGTAATGGCTTTCACTGAATAATTATATGGCTAGAGCAGAATATAATGCTACAGTATTGATTATTAAGAAGTGTCTCAAACAGAGAAGGGTAATGGAAAAGGAAGTAACCTATAATATAATCCATTTTCATATTTACCGTGATTCAAAAGCTCTACCATTTATACTTCATCATAGTCACGTCAAAGAAAACAAAAACGATACATCTTTAAATCACATCAAAGAAAATGAAACTGATATGTTGAATATCTTTCAGATTTGAGTTCCATCAATCCAGCAAATCTTATAAAAAGGTATTAGCTATGAATAGGGAATAAAGAAAACTAACAGTTAAAATCCCATTGGACACTTCAATCATACAAATAAAGCACATAAAATTTGATGATAAACATAAGCAGTGTTATTTTCAAGGACAATGGTTGCACTTCTTCAGAAGTAGCCCCTTCAAACGCCCAAAGTAATGTGTTCCAAATCATATGGCTTTGAATTCTAGGTACAACTCAACTCTCCATATAATAAATACTTCAGTAAGAAATATTAGGTCATTTTCTTATATAAGATTTTTCCCCATAGTTCTCATTTATCACTGTAGATCTACGGAAGTTGGAGGACAGCAGCATATAGAAACCCCTGCTTAGAGCTAAGTGGCTACTTCAGCAAGATGGATAAATGATATTGGTATAAAGGAGATTCCTAGGGACTTCAGTTTCACAGTATAAATGATATTGGTATAAAAGGAAATTATGATGGATAAAGAAAAAATTATCAAGTGTCAAGTTAAGGATTGAATGTCTTCAGACTGTCAGACAAAGTGTATGTGGGACAGGCTAACAGCAAAGAAGATCACGCACCTATTACAGAGAGAAACTCATCTCCTGCTCCTTGCATGCTTAGAAGTGGTGAACAAGAGGTTTAAGCATGCAACCTTAGACCTTAATAGAGAAAAAATAAATGCTTCCTACCCTAGCTTGTGGGATTAAGATATTGTTTTAGTTGTTCTTGTTTTTTTTAGTTGTTATTGATGTAAAACCTGTTGAAGGTCCGATGCAAGCTTCCTTTCGGAAACATTAGCAACCACATGGACGTCCATAGCATGATGAACCTCGTATTATAATGTCATCATATATCTAACTGTTGTAAATGTCTTGAATTATGTCTTTGTTTCAGGGTTAGTTTGGTCATTTGACCATTTAGGTGTCCTAGTATTTAAGTAGGTTAAGGCACAGATTATGTAACCTCTTTGGTCATTCGTGTAACCCTATTTTAGACTCCAATTGAATAGAGAGAACTCCTCCCT